>VYZV01036192.1:32394-136394 GCA_013401275.1 Pandion haliaetus | reverse complement strand
AGATTTGCATTTAGTCCAATGACAAATTCATTGGAGTAAGTGGAAGAAGTAATAATGAAAAGCTTTTATTTGGGATGTCATTTGGGAACAGTTCTGTCCTTTAACATAAAAGCATTATGATGTTCTTTGTCAGTAGCATTCAAAACTGTAATTTGCTTTTGACAGTCAAGACAGTTCATAAATGACCTTCATCACTCATACCCAAACCATCCTGTAACACAGATGCAGCCATGAAGGGAGTTTGAAAAACTTGTGGCTTCTGGTTTGTAATATATTTCAGAGATTTATCATAGTTTGTCTAAATTTGTTATTGCTCTGTTATTTTTATGATATCTAGCATATTTGTTAGTGATATGATGGCATAACTTCAAGAATACTGAGGGGGTGTTTCTTATTGTGCTCTCTGAAAATCTATCATTAAATATTGTATATTGCTTGATTCACCACATTTTCCAATCAGCAAGATTTTCCAAACCCCATCATTGTCACCACAAAGCTGTTCAAAAAGGCATACTTTGTAGAATTATAAGGCCCCTACCAGATTATCTTTAATAATATTGTCATTTTCTTACATGTTGGAATTTCCTTACTGAACGTTTTATGGTACACAAATGGAACACTTCATCCAAAGATCTCATGTGGGGTTTTATTTCTTTATTTTTTTATAAGATATTGTTTAATTTCTTGTCCTTATGTGAAGGGAAACTCAAATGTAGAGGATTCAGTGACTTCCTGGATTGTACAGTCTGTCAGTGATGATGAGGAACAGAACCAGGGTTTTCTAGCCATGTGCTCTACACAGTGTAGAAGGTCTGCAGCATGTAGTGTAGCATGTTGAATTATGCCATGTGTAGTGGAAGAGCAGAATGATTTTGTGCTGCAGTCTTGTAAAAGGCCTTTGTGTCTGCTCTCTGTCTGAAAGACAAGCCACCCTATGAATAATAAGTATTTAATAGTACATACAAAGTGTTCTAAAGGAAGCAACTGAGTGAGCAAAAACAAGGACAAGGTTGCCAAGAGAGACTAGAAGAATGGTACTTGGAACACAAGCTTGTCCCTCTTCCCCTATTGAATACTGCATGTACAAAGAGAGCCTCTCAGTAGATAATCAAGGTAAACAGAGAAAGAGGCAGGAGAGGAAAGGAGTGGAGCATCTGGTATCTCTCCATGGAGATGGGCGGAAAAAAATGGATGAATGGAGCAGCTGGTAGTGTGTAATCCACAAGGCTATAGGACAGCAGTAGGTGACTGGGGATAGAGGCAGCTCATTCTCTTTCAGTGTTTTCCAAGACCAGGTGGACACAATAAAAGCAATAAAGGGCAACCTCAAACTGTCTTATTCACCAACTTCTCCCCTAGCTAGCCACCAAGGAAACCCTTCTGATTATACCATTTGACAGCCTATCTGCCACCCCTTCTGGCCAACAGAAGTTGTAATACAGCAACATCTGTGCTTACATGATCCCTGAGGAATATTATTAAAGCAGACAACAGAAGGAAATAGAGAACTCAGGAGCACCTTCTAGTGACATTACTGCACTTGATGTGCTTTCTTAGCTGTCTGGATGGCCTAGTATCTGAGGTTGCTCTAGTACCCAAGTCTAACCCTACGAGTACAGTGCCTTCTAGAAAGTCTGACATGAGACCATGGTGGTGCAGGCTGCATCACGTCCTACTACTACCACAAAGCATCCTAGAACCAGGGGTACCCAACATGCTGCTTCAAAAGCTGTGTGGCATGGATATGGAGCCCACCTCTCCCACTGGGCAGGTCATGCTGCTGGGCCTATGCCATGGTGATCATCAAAAGCAATCTTAATTGGTATTTCCACATGGTAACCCAAATGGTGCATGATTGATCCTGCTGCTCCTGCTCCTCTCACGTGAACATGAGCGACAAAGCTGCTTTAAGGACCAGAAGAGATATAAGACTTGCGTCCTGCAGCCCTCCCACCTTAGAGAAACAACAAGTGATCAGGCTGGAGGCTGCTGTTCCACAGTTGCTGGGTGAGAGCTGAATGTGGGTTTGTCAGACTACCCAGACTCACCTAGCAACTGTGTGTGCGCTTGGGATGTGCCAAGCCAGTCTCAGCACACCAAGCTGTCTACTCCTGCCTGAGCATGCCCCCAAGTCACGTTTTCCCTTGAGATTTACTCTGCATGGGCGTTTTGCTCTGTTCTGCCCACCAGCAGGTGAGGCCCACACCTTCTGAGCAGCCTTTGAAGGTGACCTGGGCCAGCTGTGTCCATTCAGACAGCTGGTACACCTCATGCTCTGTAAGCCATCCTATTGCTGAGTTGTGAGAGCACCTTCTCAGGAGACAGTGCTGGAGCCAAGAGCCTGAGGAACTGGGGAGAAGGGGTGTTCTGCCCCATGTGAGCAAACAGGTCTGTTGGGACAAGCACCTAGAGGTCAGTGGTGGTTGGCTTTTCAGGTATGGCCCCTGATGGGCCTAGGGAGGTAGTTGAGAAAGGCTGACTTCACAGAGATCTGGATCCTTCCTGGTTCTGATTTCTTTCTCCATTCCCCTCACCTTGCCTGAAGAGATGCTGGCAGGTAGCAGAGCTAGGCAGGACCCCTTCCATAGGACTGCATTGTGTAATGGGAGTGTGTATGGTGTGGACAAGCAATGTGTGTATTAAAGGCTAAATTGGCTTGGCTACAGGGGATGACGGTATCTATGGCAGTAGGTGCCCTCTCAGAGATGCACTGAAGACCAGCTAGAGCCCGCTGGAGACACTGGGCTGGGCAGCAGCAGAGAAGATAACATTCGTTCTCCAGCCTGAGGTCATCTTGCATACACAGTACTCAGGAATGTTCTGACAGAGAAGTGTGACACTGAATATTGCTAATTTTACTGTAGGAGTGTCAACATTAATTGATCTGGAAGAAAACAAACTTTTTAAAAAGGATTACTGTTCTTCTGAGCTGAATAGCACAGAGAGGTTTCTAGCACAAACATAGAGGTTTTTAGCACAGACGTTCAAAGCATAAACTATTGCTTACAAATCCAGCACAATTCAGTGCAGGGTATTTTGTGGTTCATGGAGTTGTACAACAAGCAAATAGGAATAGTTCTTAGGGCTGGGAGCCTCCTAAAATGGACCTGACGTCAGCGGCGAACGCTTCTATTGAAGAACTTCCTGATCCTTCTTTAACCAGAGGTTTCTAGTCCCTTTATTTTTGTACATGCTGAAACAATTCTTTGCATGGTCAGTGAGGCAAGAGTGAGCAGATAGGAGTAGAGTGGGAAGAAGTCTATAATACAATAATAATAAGCTAAACAAATTACCTTTGTAATGGGTGTAGTATAAAGGTAGCTAATGTTAGTCGCTATTTGGCTGTTGCTGGATCAGTGGCTCTTTTGTTCCCACATGCTTATCTTAGGACATTCTAATCATCATTGCATTAGAAAACTTCCCATTTTATTATTTCTTTAGGGTATAGATATTGTAACTTGCACTTAATGCAGAGAGTGAACAAGAAAAGATTTCAGAAAGACTTTCTTTAATAGCATATTAATTGGTAAAGATTGTTTTGCAATACAAATATTCTTTGTTTACTATTAAAAAGCTTCAATTGCCTTTAGACATCCTAAGTGATTTAGAGAAACATACAAATGATTTAATTTTGATTTTGTTTTGTACTCCAATGAAGCAAACAACAGATTTGGAACAAGCTGCTTGCTAGACCTTGGAAATTAAACTGCTTTTTTTATTGGGCACTGGTAAAGTGTGTCTGCCTTTCCTGATGGCAGACAAGCCTGCAATACGTTGACTCATACTTGTTAGGGTTCCATCAAGCTCCTTTTATTTCCTTGATTATGATTCCAGTGCTGCTGCCCAGGCAGGAGCTCCCGCTTTGATTTCCCTTGGAACCTGTGCTTTCCAGAGAACATCTGCCCCCTACAACCTGGAGTAAGTTACATTGTGAGAGCCCGAGTTACAAGGCTATCTATGACTTGTCTCCAGAAAGCTATTTAATGCAGAACACTGAAGCTTTTTATTACCTCCTTTAAGTGGGGATCTGCCTGCATGCAGCTTTAGGTGAGGTTGGAGCAGGGGCTTTGGAAGACAGCAATAGTCTAATTTTAACTTATAAATCTAAATGTTTCGATAAGGCCCTTGTTGAAATCAATGTTTCGATGACTGAATGTGATACTTTGAAGCCCTCTTGTTCATGTAATTCTTGGTCCTTAGTAAGTTTTCTCAGATCTCGAAGCCAGTAGTCAGCAGCTTTTTGCAGAAGCGTGGGAACTCCAGGTGAGTGAACCACTAACCTAAGTACCTTGAGTAATCGTGAGTGCTTCTTATCTGGCTTGCTTAACACACTCTAAGATAAGACATTTGAAGGCAGACTTCTTGCTTGCATGACACTTTCTCAGGCTCTAAAAGTGCTATTAATAACCTGTTTTCACCTAATTAGTATTAGTACTTGTACCACTAAAATAGCAATAGTGTATTTACTTTACTTTTTTTCTTTAACTTTAGTTCTGTTCATGTTCTCATTCTGCCTTTATCATCATGTTATCCCAGTGTCTTCTGGTGAGGCATAAAGCAAAAGCACTAAGAGCTGAACATCCGACATATGTAGTTTATTCTTTCTCATCTCTTTTCCTTGAAGAAGTAAATGTATGTTCAGTGTACTGGTTTATTTTGGTAGGGTTTCTTAGTTTGTCTGTGTTGAAGAAGGTGGAGTCTATGCACTGAGAACAGCAAATGGTAATAGCTTCTTAAAAGCAAGGTGAAGTTGAGCCCCATCTAATATTATACGTAATTACATTTTCTTGATGAGATGCATTTTGCAGGTAGTACAGTTTTTTTCCCTAGGAGTGAAGGGCTAAAAGGTTGTTCACTGGAATTCTGTCTTTTAAAAGACAAACTATGTTTTCTCTCTTAAGTTTTTCAAGAGTGTTACAAATAGGATTATATAAAGATCAGCAGACAACACAGTGGCAATCCAATGGGTTTTCTTGTTTTGTTTTAAGAAAAACATAACAATAAAAGAATATTCCAATCTTGGTGTTTCACAGGACATGTTATTTGATATTTCTCTTGATTTTACAAAATTTCAGTGAAATCCTGGACTCTGCTAAATCTAACTTATGTTCTTCATATTAATGCTGCTAAAAAAAAAAATGTATTTTCTGGCAGGAGAAGATTAATTGTTGGATGGTCTGTTCAGATACTGGTGAGAAAAGAAAACTGTTACTTGTTCCAAAGTTGCACGGTTTTTTAAGATCCAGTTGTCACAGTTGCTGTATCTTGGTAATGAACTCAGCACTGCCTAAATCTGTGGGGCTTTTTAACTGATGTGCTTTTAACTTCCCTCTTTTTTGCTCTGACTCACATCTTGGATGTTAAATTGTGTAACCTATCACCCAATTGCATGCTCTGAAAAATGTTGTAGCTGCAGGGATTATTATTAAGTATGTCTAATAATTTTCATACTTTAGTGATCTATTTTTGGATCATTATGCAACCCACTACTCAGTGGGACTAGGCAGAAAGGGATAGAGCAGGATTGGGTGCTGATAAACATAAACCATTTGGTGTGTTCAGCCAAGCTGTGGGGGTCCTCTGGGCTCAGGTGGTCTGTTTAAAGCTGTCTTGCTTTGTAGCAAGTTGCCATGGTCCTCCCCAAAATACAAAGCCATTTCTTCCCACTTAAATCTCTGGGCACTGGGGACAGGAGGGCTTTCAGCAGCTGCTGTATGGCTATTGGCAGGACTCTTCTGCTATCAGGTAGACATGCCCCTAAACATAAACCACATGTATTTATGTTTGTGCGTGTAGTATAGAAGGATGTAGGTGCAATTCAAAACAGTGTCAATGCATGCTGGAAACTGCATAGTAAATCACCATATGTTCCAGAGGAAATGCCAAAGTCATGATCGCTTTATATGTGCACAGCTGACTGGCAAGCATAAAGGTAGACTCATGATGGGGGGATGGCATCATATGCTTTTCATCTTCTTTGCTATATTGGAGCATGATTAGAGCCCATCTGCTTCCCTTAGTGTTGGGGAAGGGTAGGAAAACATTCAGCCCAAAGTTTTGCTGCTGGAGCATATGCACCAGGAAAAAGGAAGCTAAACCCAAGGAGCTCTCTCAGATGTGTTTGCTTCCCATTTCTTTTGAAGTACGGCATTTTAAAAATTGCTTTGAAATTCTCTTCCTTCTGCAACTTGTACTGCTGTGGCTTTATGTTTGTGTTGTGACAGCCTGACATTGGCTGGCTGTAGTTCACAGACCAGGCATGTCTGGGAAGAAACCTCAGTCCTGTGTGCCGGTTAGGTTGGATAATACAACTGGGGAGGGGGCAGTAAGCATCTCTGTTCTTTTTACCTGTGCCAGCATGGAGTATTTAATGCCTCACTAAAGCCCTAAGTGCAGGCGTAAGAGTGGTGGTATTTGCTGACATGTTTGGCAATCTGTTTGGTTTGCGTTTTTTCCAAGCTCTTTAAGGATACTTGAAATGTCTGATAGAAAATCATAGAAATGAATAATGACTACTTTTTTTTTTTTTTTAAATCCGATTTATTTTAACTAACGTAATTTAGCTTTCTTCAACCTAGATACCTATGTGGATTCAAACTGCTGTATAACGATAACGTTGACTGCTGTGACACCTACTGGTCGAGCTGAGCTGCACAAGTGAAAGCCTGTGGGTACTTGCTCTTTCCCTCTTCCTAATAATAATAATTCCAGGTAATGAGTTTGGCTTTTGGGGCAAACACAGCAGGGATGGTGTCTCTTGGAAAGATTGACACATCTTTCAATACATCTCCTGGTACTTTGTGCATTAAGAAATTTAGATAATCACTTTTCTTTTTGCTTTTAACTTCTGTCCATTCCTAGTAGCTCTTTAATCTTCACCCTCTTTGTTTCATCTGTCTTATCTTTATGCAAGTTTCTTTTTTATCATCCCTTAATAGTATTGGGAACTGCAAGAAAATCACTTTGAAGTCTTCTCTGAATTGCCTTCCTCCCCTAGAACAGTTCTTCTTCATTATCTGTGATAATTTCTTTAGTGCTGGAGACCTATTATCATTCTTATTGCCCTGTTAGGCATTCCACTTTTTTGGGAAAAGTAAGGAGCCATTCATGCAACTCCTTCCATAAGATCTCATACCTAAGGAGGTTTTGTGAGTATTGAGAAAAATGGAGCTTTTCTGTATACATAGAAATAAAGATGTTAGTAATTCACAATACAAAACCAGCTTTGCATCTCCATTGAGCAATGGGTAACATTTCATAACTGCAGGAAAATTTTCTGTATGCTTTGTCAGGGGGATAGTTTTTCTGCACTCAAGTAGTGCTGCAGTCTTCTAAAAATGCATTCCCCTGTGTGTGATTCTGGAACATACCATTAATCCAAAAAGTTACACAGAGGGCTTCTCAGGTTGTTCTTCCTTTGAGAGACTTGCTTTGAAAGGCAATTTATATTCTAGAAGCTTGAGTAGCTTCAAGTAACTTGAAGTTGCATGAGGTGACTTGACCTGATCTGGTAGTCCTCAGTGGCTGAGAGGGGGGAATTTCTGCTGTTTCCTTTTCCCTGTTCCTGGCTGCATACTTCTGTCACTTATTTTGTGTCCGGCAACTCCGACACTGCTCAGACCCCATCTGCAGGCCCATTCAGTTCACTGACCCGACAAAAAGAGAGGATGGGTCATGGGAATTCCAGTCTGATGAGCACCATTGGGTATCAGCAAGGGACCACAGGTGGTTGCGAAGCAGGAGTGAGAAAGGAGCTGGAGTGGAAAGCAGGTTAGCGAGGTCTCCCCCGTTTTGGCAGCAACAAGCTGATAGATTCAACTGTTGCATGGAATTTTCCCTATGAAAAAAAGGTTTGTCATCTCTTGCTGCCTTTTTCCCCTCCCTGGTCTGCCAGCTCTGTGGAGTCTTGCAGTGAGCTGTGGGTCATGCTGCCATTCCCCCGTCCTTTTCATTCTCTCTGATTCTGGGCAGGTTCTTGCATTATGTTTTTAGTGTAGGGTCTGCCCGCTGTCTAGGGCATGACTTTGCTATGCCAACCTGAATAAGCTTATTTTGTTTTTCAGTTTGAAGAGATCTGGATCAGAACACAAAATAGGCCAGTGATGGCTATTTACTTGTCTGACACTATTCTGACCTCAGACTTAATTTTAAAAAGTTGGGTTTAGACAGCGGTAAGTGTTTCTGCAAGGTGCTGAAAAGTTCCTGTTTACCTGTGCCCCTCACTGAGGGTTGAGGGCAGTGGCTGTGATGATGATATTTCATTATTTCAATTCAGTAACAGTAAAATGCCCTTAGTAAATTGAGACCCTCAGACTTGCCTGTTGCTGCCTGCAAGGAGCAGTCAGCATGTCAAAGATACTGGTCTGAAGCAAAAGAGGTTAAGGCAGAAGACGCATGATTCCTGTTGTAGCAACAGGGAATTAATCTCTTTCTGTCTGAAGGGTTGGAAGTTACAAAAGAGTTCAGTACCTTGTGGGATTTACTAAGCCTGTCAGGGTCCAGTCGCCCATAAAAGTCACTTAACCTTATTAATAATTTTACTCTACATCTTTCTTATTTTTGATCCCTTGACATGAAATGACTTGCCCAAGTTCACACAGGAAATTTGTGACAGACTTGGGAGCTAAACCCAGATGGCGAGATTTCTAGTCCAGGTCCTTAGGAACTTTCTGGAGTGCCTTCTCTGTAAGTTAGATCCAGAAAAAAGAGCCTGTCAGTCAAGTGGCACTTCCAGCAAGCCGTAATGCCTCTTAGACTGGAAACCTAGTAAACCTGCTTTTTGTAGCCATTTTTGCACAATATCTGCACAGTGTATCTTTTAGTGACACATCACTAAAAACTGTCATTTGAAATCTTGAATTACAGAAATCTCTGAGTCTTAGTTTAATCATAATCCTATACTTAGCTAGAAAACCCTATGCAGAGACAACTGACCTTGACTTAATTATATACGTCCACAGTGCCTAATTTGTGGTGATGTCATTTATCTGATGGCAAAGTTTCAGAGAGTGAGGGACTGCAATTTAATTTCACTGTTGCCTTGTGCTGTTGTGGCAGTTTGACTTTGGCCTCGAGATGTAGTGGGGCACTGCATCCTTTAGAGGTTACTCTATGGGCTGGCTGGAACTAGAGTCTCCTGCCAGGTTTGGGTACAGCTCACAGTGAGGCAGAGCTCTGTCACCCTAAAGGAGCTCCAAGCAACATAGTTCTGCTGTCTCCAGTGCAGCCACTGTATTAAAATACTTTCTATTTCTTTTGAATTCTTGCTGTGCGGTTGAAAATTAATTACCTAGAGGCGGGGTGTCCAATCTGTGAACCTCCAAGGACAGTTTGGTTGGTGCCGTACCCAGCTGTGGTACTCTGTTTACCGAGGGCCCCTCAGGAGCAGAGCAGGGGCTGGCTGGGTTTTCCCATAGTGAGCTTCCACTCACCACCTTTCTTTGGGATGTGAAAATACCTACAGTCTCATATATGACAACAGGCTTAGATACAGCATACAGAAATGTGCTAGCATCCCTCGTACCTTCGTGACTCTTCTCTCAGTTCACTTGTTCATTGAATCACAGACTGGTTGGGGGTGGAAGGGACTTCTGGAGGTCATCTTTTCAACCTCCCCATGCTTCAACAGGGTGACATAGAGCAGGTTGCTCAGGACCTTTTCATTAATCCTTAGTGACAATGACAGCCAGGAGCCCACAGCGAGTTCGCAAGTTGTGTCGAAGAAGGCAGTAGTTGGGAACAGACTGCGCAGGAGTCCATTGCTGGCTGCAGCCCATTGCAGCTTCCCACCTTCCTGGGACGCTGACAGGACCCCATGTCACATGTAGCCCTCTGCCCTGAGAACGAGCTGAGAGACCCAGGTGGCTGGTGAGATGGGGCTGCTCAGGAGGCATGCCTCCTGCTCACAGTTCGAGGAGGTAGGCAGCTTTTCCTTCTCACACTAAGTCTCCTTCATGGCATTGTCTGTGCAGAGCTACAAGGAAGAGTTTCTCAGCATGCCTGCTAAATGTTTGCAATCAGTAAATGGTAGTTGTTAGGTTTACACGCGACCCATGTACTCAACGTCACAGAGGCCAAAAATAGAAATGTGATTTTCTTTCTAACCTTGTGCGTCAGCCTGAATAGTAAGAGATTCTGTGGCTTTGTGTTGCATTCTTCTTTCGCGTTACTGTAAAGATATCTGATTGAACACTAAGTATTACTTATTCTATCAAAAATCACAATGGGATGCTCCTGCAATCTTTTATTGCTATGTTGAGTCTTTTTTTTTGTAGTGCAAATAACAATCACTTGTATAAATTTTGTGCCTGTTGCAGCATCTTTCTGCTTTCCTCTCAGATCTTTGTATGATGGCAGCGCGTTGCCTATAAGCAATGAAGTAAGGAAGGATTTTGATAAAGTCTAGGAGACTGCACATAGCTTTTCAGGTCATGTGTTTGCTTAGTAAGAATTAATAGATCTGTAAACTGTTAAAAATAAATAAATCACATCTCTTTCTGGCTTCTGCTCTTGCGCAGAAGGTTTGGAGTAAAGTCCAAAGAGCTTGCAGGGTCATATGCTGCCTGCTTCCAGCTCTTGTCCAGGGTTTGTATCATCATATTAGAATTTCAAGATTACAGAACAACATGACAGTAGCCATTTTACGTGTCAATATGAAGTCTGTTAAGTCTAAATCCCTGACTCTGGGTTCCTTTCTCTTTCTTTCCTCACTGAGACTCTTTGGAATTTTTAATTTATGCTGTTGCTGAAACTGATGTCTGTGGTTTTCGTGTTAGTTACCTTTTTTAAAAGCTTTTATCAAGTTCTTAGGAAATATGTACTCTTCCTCATTAAGTCCAAAGTATATTGTCAGTCTGCTGAATTTCTGATGTAATAGTTAAGCAA
Organism: Pandion haliaetus; assembly: GCA_013401275.1. NCBI lineage: Eukaryota > Metazoa > Chordata > Aves > Accipitriformes > Pandionidae > Pandion > Pandion haliaetus. The sequence goes on along the minus strand of VYZV01036192.1, from coordinate 125,510 downwards.
AGTAAATTGTGCCTGAATATGGTAAGTGCAAATAATTATTTGCCCTAAAACATTTAAAGATACACAAACTTGGACCTGATGAAAGCCTGACTTACAATGTTGTAGTTCACACTTAGTGGCAGAGGCAGCACCAGAGTTACTCTTTATTCATTTCTGCCTGCAAGCATTAGCATGCCTGGGCTTTGGCTCCAGAACTGTGCACGCAATCATTCAGTTTGTCCTGATAAATGAGAGTGTTTGTGCTTGCAATTTTACCAGCACATCTTTTGAGAATATATTTGAATGCTGTGGTTTCTAAACCACCTTCATCTGAGGGGAATGCAGTTTTGCAAAGCCATTGAAATTATTTGGTGAAGATAAAAGTGAGACCTCTGCTTTTCTGTCAGTTATGTAAAACAGGCTAAAAAAAGAGTGTGGTCTGGGATAGTAACTGTGGAATACACAGTTACGTGGCTCTAGCTGGGTTGGTATCTTGCAACAAATATTTACTCAACCTCCTTAAGAGCACAGGTGCTCTAAAGAGATTGCTCCTCTCAGAGGTCCATCTAACCGGGTGTTGGACAGTGTCCGGTGGACAGCACAAGCGCAGGATGAAAACATCACAGTACTTTTTGGAATAATCTCCTGGCACCCAACCAATTAGGGGAAAGGATCAGAAGCAGTTTGTCCGTATTGAATAACCCTTTGTGTATTTTTCTTCTATGGCTATGTCCTGGTACCTTTTGAATCTCTTCAAAGCTTAAAATTAAAAAATTCATAAGGCCCATGACAAGGAGGTCCAAAGGTTAGTAGCCAGCTGCAAGAGAAGAGCTGCCTTTATTGTTTTGAACCTGCTAATACAATTTGATAACCCTTAATTCTTTTATCAGAAGAGAGGGTGAGCAACTTTTCCCTGTCCTCTACCATGACATCAGTGATTTTATAGCTCATGCTTTCCTTATTCTGCCATGCCTGTCTCCAGTCAGAGGTCTAAAATGAACTTGGTCAAAATGGACATCACTTTGGAAATGTTGCCTGAACTTTCTCAGACTTAGTGTACAAACAGGTGAAATAGGAAAATGATGCTATCTGTTCCACAGCAAAGCAACTGTTCTGATGTTTATATGTTTTAGATAGCAATAACATAATGAGGGTAGTGAGAATTTTTCAGTTAGTGAGTCTCAACAGACTTTATCCATTTAGAACATTATGGAGGTACATGGAGGCTGAACATTTGAGAAAATGATACGGGGATTGATAATGAGTGATTTGTTAAGCTGTTACTGCTCAGTTTTCTTTGTAGTGGGGAAAAGTGTGAAACCTGATTGAGGGGAAAAATACTCTAGATATGTGTAGGGAAATGGTTGTGCTCTATAGGTACATCAGTGCACATCTCAAGGCAACTGGCATCTACATGACTAGCACAAACCCTGGAAGAAGCAGAATGAAGACAAGTCACATTTTACCCTTTTACAGTTTCTTCAATGATGTGGCATATCAAAAAGCTTAAAGTGGCAAGCCAGAGTCCCCCATTAAAAAAAAAAAAAAGTGCTCTGCAAATTCTAGACCGGTTAGTGTAATAAAAATGGTGAGGAAAATCTGGAAATAGTGCTAGATGGGGGGATACAGAGATGAAAATTAATATGCTTTTTTATGTGTAACTTGTGTATGGTCTGAACTTAAGTATTGCTTTTAGTTGCTGGCATCTTCTTATTAGAAAGATGTAGGAAGACAAACTGAAGCAAGCTCTATAGAAATTCAGTATATGATTTGGATGGAATGTGGCATATGATTAAATACCTTTAACCATTTTCTTTTAAAAAATACAGTCTTTCAACCCAGTGTACATTAAAATAGAAATAGTAAACAGAAGTCAAGAAAGAAAAAAAAAATCAGCAGAAAACGAGCAAAAGAAGCTGCAGCTTTTAATTTTTTTTTACTGTGGAGAAATGGCGCAGAGCAGCATAATGTTTGGTGTTTTATTCTAAGTACCACAAAGTAAAACTGGAGAGATTAGATGAATCTTTGAAGGAAGGGGAATATTTTACAGACTGACAATATGCAGCAAGGTGGATTGGCTAGATGGGCGAGTGGCTAGAAGCCTGGATAACTCTGTATTATATGTTGTCCCCTTCTCAAAAAGCAAGGGAGTTAGATTTCTGTTCTTGTGACCCAAGAGGGAAAAAAAGGTGCAAGTACATAAATGTGCATGTTCATGACACACTGTTCCTGCACCTGAGTCTTCAGCAGGTTCAGCTTAGACGCCAACTGTATTTTGGAAGCTCCGGCCCAGCCTGCTGTCCCCTGGCCTCACTCACGTGCAGTTATCCAAGAGGAAAAGAGATGGAAGGGGGCTGCATGGTGTTGCAGTGTGGTGGAAGGGGTTGATGTGTTCGGATGTCAGTGTGCTCTGGAGCCGAGTGTGGTGTCTTGCAGAGCTGCCTCCATCTTCTGCTCTCCTCCCTGGAGGCAGCAGGTTTCTGTGTTTGAGCCTAAGCAGATCGAGTTGAGCAAGGGGGGGAAGAGGAGTAAATGGTGCTGCTGGGCTGAGCCAGGCTCTGCCTCCTTTACTTCTGCAGAGTAATACCTTCCTCTGTTAAAGAGAATGGAAATATTTGCAGAGTAAGGTACCACTTACTGGTAATAAGAGAGCCTGAGTCTAGTCTTACATTAATATTTATTTAACACCACAATGTTAAGTGAATAGTAGTGTAGAGGAGGGAAGCTATTTATTTTTCAAACAGCAGAGGCATTTTGAAAAAAAGGAGATGGTAATGCAAAGTTGCTCAGAGGAGTGAGTGGCACGATTTCTGGACATGCATGTAAGAAATTCTGGAAGAGCATACTGCTTTCAGATCACTGGGTGGAAATTAAAAACAAATAATCTGTGTGTCAGTGGGATAGCAGAGAATAATTTTGGAGCTGCTGCTGTTTTCAGATTTATGTTTTTATTAATTTACTTCTTGATTTTAAACTCAAAACAGCTACTACAACTGTAGGCCTAATAATAATTTACAGTAGTGCCTGGGATCTTTAAATGGGTGAAAAGACAGAGGGATATTGTAATCTGGTTTTGGATTACGCTGCCTGACTGATCTTCAGCCATTGTTTTCATAACTCTCAATAGAAGGATGAAGTGTCTGGGTGGGATGTGCGAGTAGCTATGTCAAAGCAGAGACCTTGCTTTATATTTCAGAAGAATTTCTTGTAGTCCTTCTCCCCTTCTGGAACATTTGGATTTCTTTTCTTTTAAAATATTGGAATTGCTTTTCCAGTTAAAAACCCTTTCCACTATTGCCTTGAAACCTTCATAATCGGTATCTTTTTCATGACGTGGTTGAGACTGTCTGGCTGGTTTTGCCCATGAAGCAAATGTATGGAATCAGATCTGTTTGCTATAGCTGAGGAAGGCTGGCAAACTTCCTGGAAAGTACCTTTTAACCAAACCCTTTCTACTTTTTTCATCATGAGGTGGTTTGCAGAGAATCCACTGGCTGTAGGAACAGCAGAGAGGGTGGGGTGTTGCTTGCAGTAATTTGGTGAGTGTTCAGTAAAAGCAATGTGATCAAACTAAGCAAGCAACATTTGATGCAGACACTAAATTTTGAAATGCTGCTGCCTTGGAAAAGTGATCTTTCATGTGATTGTGATTCAGCCCAGGGATGAGTTCCAGGGAGAAATGAGAACTAGAAATGCACATATTGGCTGGTAATTGTGTGAATAGGAATGAGTGGGTAGTTCAAAGCCAGCAGATTTCAACTACTGGGTTTCTCCCAGTTTGCTTTTTCACAAATAGCAACAGTGGCAAGGGACAAGCACTTTTGCTTGTTACTTTGTGGGGTCTGAATTATTTCCTAGATGGATGGATGTTCCTCTGCAACATGCTAGATGATAAGATTTTCTGTGTGCCATATTTCAGCGCAGGTTCAACAAGAAAAAAAATTCCCTTGTTTTATTATTTTATGCAAATTATTTCCTGTAGCAAGAAGAATTTCGAGCACTATCTAGGTCATTACTGGTAGAATTAATTAGTTCATTAAAAAGTACCACAAAAGAAATGTAAATCACAGTGCCCATCTATTCTGGGCAGATCATTGAAGTATATACTTTAAAAAAAAACCCAAACCCAACACACAAAAACTTTTCCTTGGCTTAGAAATGGAATAGATGGTTGGGCAGTTCTTTCCCTTTTCTATTTTTAACAACATGATGGCAGCCAATGTAACTCATTTGATATGTATGAAGACCAAAGTGGGAGAATCACAGCTCTACACCATCCAGAATTGTATTTGCAGAGTTAAAATTATACTGAAGATGTGGACTTCAATTTCCATGGCATGGTGATGAAATATGTGAGATGGTCAATGTAGATAAAAATACTTGTTTCCTTGCTGCTGTTGAGCATTTTCTTATCCATGGTGAATACCTTTACTTGTGTTTAAAGTTTAGCACTCTCATTTGCTTTTGATACAAAAGTATGGCCAATAGTGATCACGCTTAGCAGCCATTTGACTCTTCTTACTGCATGTATAGGAGCTATGTGCACTTTTGGGAGTTCATCCATGGTGGTAGCAATGGAAAACTGTATGCTTCCCCCAGACCATGCTACCCGTGTGCTTCTTACTTGCAGGACCTGAGTCGACCACCTCTCCTCCTTGCAGTGGGTCTGCACTCCTCCTTGATGGAGAGACAAGGTGGCTCAGCCACAATTGCAGTGACCTTCATTTATGATTCCACATAATTTTGCTTAGGGCAACAATATGCTTTTTTGAACAACGTATAGTGAAGAGCAAATACTGGAGAACTTAGGTGTGTAGACATTCTACCTCCTTCAATGCAAACCTTTCATTTATTACTTACTTCTTTAAATTAGAAACATATTTTACTTTAAGGTAACCTTTCATTAAACTGAAAGCTTAATCAGCACTTTGAGAATCTGTGAGATGATGAATAGTGTAATATTAAGCAGTGGTCTTTTCTGGGAAGTTAGTGCTTTATCAGCAGATACCAGAAATCAGACTTGGTCTGAGCTGTGAGAGTAGTTGCAGCTATAACCTAGCGTTTTCTTCATAGATTCAATACTGCAAATGACCAAAAAGGTTACTTATCTCCTTGGAAGTTTTCAAAGGAAAAAAAAATATTTCTAGCTGAAAATGTCCTTTTGAGAATTATCTTGTAATAGAAAACAAACAAACAGACAGAAATGCTGAAGAAAAGAAAGAATTTGGAAGGAGGAAAAAAAAGTGACCTTTACTTAGTTTCAGTTGGTTTTCAGTCAGTAAAATTATGGAGCTAGCCAGTTTGGAAAAGTAACCCTTAAAAATAAATCTTAATACTGAAGTTAGCACTCAGAAGTGCAAGACAGTGCTATGTATATTAGTTATTCTTCCTTTTGTCCTAAAACCCCAGCAATCCAGACTCCTTCTGTAGAACCTATGAGGAGCAGGGCAGAAATTTTAAAGGAAATTACTACCAGGGAACATCTTCTGAAACAAGAAAAAAATTATTTGAAGTTACAGGGGTTTTTTTTTCCAAACATACTCGTTATTATGTATTCTAAATGAAAAATTTTATTTCCCTCCTTCCCCAAATTAATTCTGGGCTAATTAAATCTTTTAACTTTTTTTTTTAACATCTCTGACTTATTTAATTTGTCCAGTTCTGAAAAGTACATGGCTTGTAACATGACACAAAATTAAAATGATCATAAAATGTTCATGATGGGCAATTTTATTTCCTGTGTTTCTCTTGGTTGTGTCTGAATTATGCCATTGAGAGTTTCAGAAACAAAAACATCAGGTTAGATTTCTGCTGGTATTACTTTGTGCTGGGAAGCTAAACATGCTGCAGACAGGTGTCAACTTCTTTGAGGTGATTTTTAGAAGTCTTTGATAGAGAGGAATAAGTTTAACAGCCAAGTTCAACCTCAGCTCTTTGAGAATATGAAAATACTTGTCTGAAATACATCTGGAAACTGATGCAGAGAACAAGGGGCTCAAATGTAAACGCTTCGGTATAACCTGATGATGCCATTTTGCAGGACTTTCCTCCCTACGTGGGCTGTTTCAAGTTGCCTGGGCTTACCTATAAAAAGGCAAAGTCTGCTTATTTTCCCTCCAGTTTTGAGTGTTTGGGTTACAGTTTTTCTACCTCTGATCCCAAAGGAAAAATATTTTATGTTGCTAGAATGTGAATATCCATTTTGCTATGAGATACAAATGTCCTTCTAGAATCATGTTACTTACCCCAGTGTTTGCAAATCAACATTTCCAGATAGAATAAAGCACACAGTTGTTTCATAGTTATGCGTACATTGTAATTAAATTGCTTATTTATTGCTGTTCTTACCAATTTTTCTAACAACTTGCTTACAATTTTTTGGTCAATTTATATGTTCTGTGATTTCCCATCAGAACATTCCAGTAAAGAACAAAGAGATTCATTCAGAAGAAGAAAGTAGTATTATTAAAACATAAAGAATGAAATAAAAACTATCTGATAACAAGTTGCGCTTTTTTTCTCATTTCTTTCAGGATAACTGGTCACAGCAGGGATAATTTTCAACTTTTTTTTTTTTTCATATGTAAATACAGTGTCGTAATGCAAACATTAAACTGGAATTAAGGGTGATGGTTGGGTTTTTATTATGCAGAGTATGCCTACTAGTTTAATGATAGACTTTGACAGCTAAAATTAACAAAATTTGTACCTTGTCAGCACTGAAAAAGAAAAGCTACTTGCTGTGTTTATTAATTGATTTATTACTTCTAAAAGCATCTAATAATGCAAGAGCAAAATGGTTATTTATGAAATGAAATCTGTAATGAATTCATTACATTTGGTTGCAATCAGTAGCATTAGAATCACAATTATTTTGTCAACAATACTGAAAAAAATTGAACAAAATGAATGGTGATGTGGACCATCTTTTGCTGTTAAACTAGAGACGTGGTGAGCTGCTGAACACAGGGAAGGGAGTGACCTGAAGTGAACAAGCTGCCTCAAGGTTTTTTGGAGAATATTCTGAGTAAAATAGTTCCTGTGATGAAAAATGCTCAGGTCCCAGGCCATGCAGGTCTTTGTGGAGTAGGGGCTTGTTAACACCTTGCTGTACAACCAGTAGTGATAAGGAAGCTGGTTGTAAGACGTTGGCTGATAAGTGCTTTAGTGTTTCCCCCACAGTGTCGTTGGAATACATTCTTTATTCAGGTGCTCCAGGCTTTAGATCCTGGGGGTGGTGACCACCCTACGTTACTCATTGTGGCCTGACCCTGCTCCCCTCCTTTTGTCACAATGACAGCGACTCCAGCACTGGCTCCCCCTTCCTCCATTCCCAGCCCCTTTTCCCTTCTTGCACGTCTGTCTTCTAAATGACATTCTCCATGGTGTCGTCTAGATACGTTAGAGATACACTGATTATTCTTGGGGAACATGGATGAGCAACTTGTCTCAGTAATTCCTGTGGAAGTGAAGTCATTGATGTTAGTAGAAATGGCTTTAATGTGTTTCTTTTCCAAATGTACCTCATCATGGTATTTAAAGTTGTGTAGCAACCTGCTTTTACTCAGTTCCACTCATTGTGCAGTTTAGTATTTCAGCATTCAGTTCAGTTTTTAGGTGCTTAGTTGACTTAATTTTTCTACAGTGAAGCTCATGATTTTGCTTATATCATTGTAATTCTCTTTGATATTACTTTAAAAGCCTCAGTGCTGATAATCTCCCAAAGTAGAGAAAAGTAAAATGAAAACAGTGCAATATAAACGGTTTGCTTTTTGGTATTAGCTTTAAAATTTTAATTTGTAGAAAAGGTAAAACATACTTGGAATTATAGAAAAGTCTAATCCTAGCTGAGATCTGCCAAATAAACAGCCAGGCAGCCAGAGACTGACAGCAGCGCACCAGCGACATGGGATAAAGCTCTTCCTCTTTTACTGCTCTTCCTTCCCCCATTTGCTTCTGTTATCTGCTGCCATTTAGCCTCCAGGTTACGCTGAGATGTGAATGCTGCATGAAATCTAATCCTAATGCAGAACTGCATTTTGCTCTGAACAGTCTTTACATCCAAGGTGTACTTTCTCTTTTCTAAACCCACTTGAGGCTGGCTTAGTTGCTTGAATGAGGTGTAACGAATCTGCAGACATACTCCCCAAGCTATTTCCTTTTTTCCCTTTGGTTGCTTTGAATTTTTCAGATTCTGAAGCTGTGATAATTCTCAATGGTTTTTGAATTTTCTGATGGACTTTTACTGTTTGCCTCTGTTAAAAAAGCATGTATTCTTTTTTACTTCTTAATTTCCAGCACTGTTTCTGTGCACAGACTCTGGATGATGAATGGCTTGCATTTGACTGGGTTTCTACCATTATTACAGTGTTAGGAAAATGAGACATATTAATGAAAGAGAGAAGAAAAAAGTGCACTTGCCCAATGTTCAGCGGCATGCGTCTCTTCTGCCTATATAGAGGTCAAAGGTGGGGGCAGAGCTGCCTTCATGAGAGAGAAGAGGTAGAGCAGATGGTATAAGATGAAGGGTTCAGGATGGGCCAGAAATCTCATTTCACATGACGGTGAAGAATTTTTTAACCACACATTTAAACTAACACTTCTGAGTGCTAGCCAACCTACCGTTGTAGACCAACAGCTATTTCTTTCTTTTTGCATATTGAAAGCATTTTCATTTGCAGGCACCGTTTGGTTCTGAGAACTAGGCCATTAAAAAAACCCACCACACTTTATAGTTTAAGATTCACAATAAAATGGCAGGAGTCACAGCACTTGCCAGCTCCTATAATTTCATGAAAAGACTCCATTTGTTGCTTTTTCCCCTGATGGCACAATTCCTGGAGACAAGCATCTATGCAAGAAACGCAACTCATACATTTAGGAATCCCACAATTCTAAATCTTTGGAAACGTGTGTGATACAAAACCTAAAAAGCAGGGTATTTTTGGGTTTTAATCTTGTGAATTCCAAATCTATTCTCATGGCCTTTTAATGACGATAAGGAATAATATTGTTGATAATGTGGTTTTCTTCCTATTATGAAGAAAAGAGCTAAAAAGCAGCAAGGTTATTTTATACCCTTCTTAGCATTACTTTTCAAGGTCTTTTATTGATCCTGCGTTTTATAGATAACCAACATCTTTTAAATCAACTATTTTAATTTTATTTAAATTGGGCTGTAATTTTAAAAGCACTGAAATAATAATAAAGCTTTAATATTTGTTTGCTATAACATTTATTTATAAAATAGCTGCTTCAATATGAAATAAGGGAAAGGAAAAAGAATCTAGTCACAAGCCATAGGACTTGCATTAAAGATTTTGGATATGAGAAGTTTTTCATAGAAATGTATTTTGTTCTTCTGTTGTAAAGATGTAGGCATACACTGTTATAGCATAACTGCATTTTACTTCACACAGAAGTATAACATATATATTTATGCATGTGTAGTTAACTTTTGTAGGCATCTGATGAAAGCACTAAATAGAAATTCTACTAGACATACTGATATATTAATATTCAATAAAATGCCCTAAACCTTTTTTTGAATTCTACCTACTATATTTACTTGAATAACAAATAAACTTATTGTGTCAAGATGTTTTTAGGAAAATGGTCCTTCTTTTACAANNNTTAAAAATAAAAAAAAAAAAAAAAAAAAAGCTACCTGGAGAAACTGTGGAGAATTCCTAACAATTTCCAAGTAATAGGAAACAGGGTACTGCTTCTTAACAGATATGGAGCAACCTCACTGCCAGCTGGGAGCCTGCCCTTGCTGCCAAAACTGGCTTTTGAAAACATTTTCCTAGCCACAATGAATGTTTCACAGGCTGATTCAAGGTCAATATGGCATTCATCAGAAATATTTGTTTTTCATGTGCTGGTCTTTTTTTCCAACCCTTTTAGAGTTGGTGGTCAAATAATTTTCTGCCAATGTGTTTTCTTTAATTTGAAAGCAGAGAATGGCAGAGCATTGCTTTTGATATAAAATATTATAGTGGTGAACTCCAAGAGGAAATAAAATGGGACTTCAGGACCATTACTTACTAGAGAAAGAGTAAGGCTTATGCCAAATAGATCTACATTGATCATGGATAAATTTAGATGGAGTTCAAAATAAGGTTTCTAATTATTGAAAGGATGAGATGTTGACACTGGCTTTTAAAGAGTTAAAAAAAGTCAAATTAGGTCCAAGACAGAACTTGTTAAGCTGATGGAGAGGATGCAGTTGTCTGTGACAGCACAGGATTGGACTTGGAGGAACTGTCATTGCCCTCAAAGCTTATATTCCCCTGTCCTGTTGGCAAGAATTGTTTTATTGATCTGTTTATTCCATGTAATTGGAGGAATCACATGGGCCCTTAGGACAGTGCCTATGTGAGTGTGTTTATGCTTGAGGTGCAAAGTCTGAAACCTGCTGAGTCAGTTCCGTGTTTCACAGTATTTCTGAGCCAGAGGTGGTGGCAGAGCCAGAAGGGACCAAAAAGTATGTTTGGCATTTCCCTTCTTCACACTCCCTTCCTTGGCCCTCTCATATCTTGCTGTTATTACACAGACAGGTCTGTGTGTACAAATGTTCACACACACTTGTAGAAGAGTCTTTGACTTGAGGTGTCTATAAGCCCTCCACTTTCAGTGTTTATTCCAGCATGGCTTCTTTCTGTGTACATCTAATTACTTGGTTTTGTCAGTCTTGAGACATCACGTCAAGTAACTTATGCAGCAAATGTCCTTCCTGTGTTTTTGCATCCATCACCCCTGAATTATTACATAAATGCATCTACCAACAGCAATAAATGCAACTATTCTGCTTTTAGTTATAATTGCTTCCACAAATAAGCAATTTGAGCTGAAGCCACTGCATCATCTTCTGTGTGATTATACGATAGTGGGGTGTCTGCAAGTCACTGAAATCACCCCCCCTGTGCTACATCTGCCTCTTGTCAATGGACTGCCTGCCTGTGCAATGAAAATAGATTGAGAAGGTAACAGTGGTTTGTATCTACCTCTAATGGGATTCCTTACCACAAGAAGATTAAGCTAAGGGATTTTTTTCTTTTGTTTTAATTTAAGACAATTAAAAAAGGCAACATCTTTCTTTCTCTTACAGAGTAGAAAGATAAATTAATATGTTTTTAGTCTGTGCCATTTTGCTGTCAGATGGTATATTCTATATCCTGGGCTAGATTCTCATTTGATTATAACTTAAATTCTCTGAAGCAGCATTTAAAAATGCAAAAAATAAGGCATGTTGTATTTAAATGGTGGTATTAATGGATTTCAAACAGTAAAAATAACAGCTTAGTAAGAACTAGCTTTGCTGATAAGGTTGCAATATTGCGATACGGGAAGTCTTTCTAACTCCTCTTGAGAGAAAAGTGTTAGCCTCATGACAGAGTTGTGTTGATAGCTAATTTTAAATATGGCTTTATTGCAGTGGGATTCAAACATGTCTCAGAGAAAACAGCTACTCCAGCTCACATTTTAGGAAAGCTGGCATTTAAAAGGCTAAATGATTCTCTGTCACTTACCCATGACTAGAAAAGTCAATGTGAAAGGTATCTCTGATTTATACCGTGACTGCCACAACAGTAACAGTGTCTTTGTCTTGGTGATTTTGCCCTGCTAAAAAGCAGTCTTGGCACAACAGTCATTAAAAATGGCAGATTTTGTTTGTTAATTTTGAATGTATGCTGTAACGTTTTGGCGATGCAGAAGTATTCCTGACAAAGAGATGATAAAAAGATGTTTTATGATTTAACTCTCCATTGATTGCAAACTGAATTTATTTTTATTTAGCATATTTAAAGCATGACCCAGCAAAGAAAAGTGATGTTGCTCCTAATTCATTTTTAACAGTGATCTTAGGGCTCCTCAAAGCATTGCCATTGTGTTATAGATAGAAAAGCATAGAAGTCTATCTATGTGAACTGTTCACTATAAGGAACACCTCTCCTTGTTCCCTCCTGCATCCCTGCCCCCAAATCTGCTCTTTGTTTCCTTTCATTTTACAGAACCTGTGCTCTGCCTTGGAAGCAAAACATTGCAGGAACTTGCTAGTGCTGGGAATGGACAGGCATTGAATGCAACAAAGAGCTGATGTTTAGAATAGCATTCACAACCAAGAAAAGGCAACTATGGACAATTAAATGTCAGAGGGAAACTGAGATATTTCTTAATCACAAATGTAATCTCTCCTTCCATTGCTTCCTATGGTGGGCCACTGTTGAGGAACCTCAGTTGAGGACGATGCACCAGCAGCCCCAAAGCATGCAGTCCAGGCTTCTTGGGCTCAGTGACGGCATTTGCCAGGGAGAGCACAGAAGGTGAACAGTACTGGGGAGAGGCCATGAGTTTCTCAGAGGGATTTTGGAAGATCTGTGCTGCTTTGTGTTTGAAATGTTCCTTTTCCTCTAAAGGAAGGGGAAAAGTGTGTTCCTGTTCAAATTGGGCACTGTAAGCGAGTGGTGCTTTCAGGGAATTGCCACTGCAGAAGGGCCCATGGCTGACATGAAGGGAAGGGATGGGGGAGAGGAGAAACTTTCTGAACTCTCCATAACGAATATAAAGGTGGAGGTAGCACCTGTGCTTAGCTAACCATAGGGGGAATCTACTCCACATTTACATGCACATTTTGCATAGGGTAATGACACTACAGTACTCTTCACTTGTGGCTGAGTTTGCCTTTAAGTTAAAATTACATTGGGTTACTTTTGCCTTCTGTTGCCCCACAACCCACTGGCTTGCCCTTGTTATACTGTCCAAACCTTCCTGAATAAGTCTAAAGTCTGCAGCACAGACTGATGATAATGCAGATCTCAGTGTTGAGCTGTTATGAGAGGGTAAGGCCCGATATTTGTAGGGTGTATTTAGCCAAAATGGTCTTTTAGAACAGAAAAGGTACCTTTATAGAATTATTTGGGAAATCCATTTTTAGGTTTCTATTGATTCTCTGTATAGTCATTAGGAAAGGTCCAACTTTGTCCTCTGACAGCATCATAAGCCTGATGTAATTCCAATAGGAGGAAAAAAGCAGGGAAGAATGCTTGCTTTGTGTCACGTAACCGGAGAGCATCAGCACAGGTGAAGGTGTGGGCAGTAAGTAAGTGTAAGTTTTGAATGGCTCTAATGGATAGGAGGACAAGTAGGGAATTTTACATAGAAGAAGAGCAGAAGTCAAGACCTTGGCTTAAAATAGTGAAAAACATAGTCCCAGAAACCCTGAAGAGTAAGATCTTTCTGGCTCCATATTGGACAGAGAAGCAGATAAGGTAAATCCTTAAATCTACAACAACTGAAATATTCCTGTTACCCCATTCCAGTTGCTCCATTCAGGATAAAAATAATAATTTATAAACCATAGTACAAATACCTATAAAGAATAATGAACTATCAGTCTAAGCAACTTTAAATATTGAGAACTCCAACAAATTCAGTGAAGGATAGAAAATGACACCCTCATCACGAGTTCATTTGCTAGAAGGGTGCTTTAGTTCAGCTAATCAAAAATGTTTTCTGTTACTGTGTAGGACTGTCAGCAGTCAAGCAAAATAAATGGCTCGTTCCTGGGTGCATTGGAAATAAGTGCGCTTGGATCTTAGTGCAGTTGTATCAGCTATTTGAAGATTATGAATGATAAAAGGGTAAATTTGATGGTGCTGACTTCAATAAAGAATAACATTAAGGTAGCTGCAGGCACGCAGCTTTTAAGATGTTGCAGTATAAAAATTTGCCTTTATGCCTTTATGGTATATGCCTGCAGGAAAACTAGTTAAAAGGCAAATAAGCATTATAAAAGAACTAAGAGAAAAGCTTTTTCTTATAGTAATTGAGAGAAATCTGTTATGAACTGTTGACTCTGCAATGTAATTTAAATATGTTATTTCCTTCTCAGATTAGCGTCTAGGAGTTGCTGGCAAATTATCCTTGTTGACGACTGTGACACTGTTGCTGGTCTATGCTTTCACATTGATACATCAGAAGTTTTACTTCTAGAAGAGAGGCAGTCACAGGGAGATCCATAATTTCTTTAAAACTTGCTTCTAGAAGGAAGTACATTGTCTGCTGACTTAGCGTAACTGGGGTCAAATCTTCGACCCTCAAGTAGTTCAGGACAGACTGATCTGGGGACTAGGCAGTAGGCACAAGATCAACAACAGCTTTTGCCTTTTTTCATGTGTGATTAGCACCACTGACCAGCCCTGCTCCTCTTCGGACGTCTGCTCCATCATGCAACTGGACTCATGGCAGAGCTATGCCATTTGTCCCAACCTTTTGACAAAACCTGAACGGGACTTGTAGATTGTGCAAAGTTTTCCCCTTCAGTATCGCACCTCAGAGATCACAGCCTCCTCTTTTAAAGGACTAGCAGAACAATACAACAGCCCCTTTTTCAAGTGAAGTGTACATGACAAAACCAGAACCATTAGTTGGTTGTCATCTTAACATAGAGACACTTGATGGTTTTAATGGGTGTAGTTTGTTTACACACAGTTTGAGCAGACAGAAATATTACATACTGTTCTTCCAAGTCAGCTTTAAGTCACACTGGGAGGGCAGTAAATGAAAAAGCATGGCAATCCCATGAATTATACCATAAATCATAAAATACAAAAGGAGCAAGTGCTTCTTTACTAGAGAACAAGCTGTTGAGTAGAAGGTTCTAATGCCACAGATTTCTATGTGTTGTTAAAAGGGAATTGTCTAGTCAAACTGGGCAATTATCTCTTTCAAAGTCATCTTTGTAAATGGAAATCAATATGGTTGTTAATGATAATAGGTTTCCAACAGTGGTATGAATGTACCTGGTAATTTCTAGGCAATTGAGTGATAAAAACAAGTTCCATTATACTTGATTGCATTTATTTTTTTATCCTCTTTATAGAAGTGGCTCTAGGAAACTCTTGTGTATCTTGGATTAGCTAGCCAGTCTGGTTTCAACCCTCAGGTTAAGACCAAGGTAGAAAGCTGCTAGTTCATTGTGTATCTAATCTGCTTCTGCCTTTTTGAGTATTGGCAAAATCTGTAATTCAGGCTCTGCAGATGCGTATCACTAATTTCTGGAACTTTGCACCAAGTTTACTTTGTCACCAGGGGCAAAGCAAAATTTCTGTGGGACATCGTAAAAGCAAATGGTGGAAACCAGCTGTTTCCAGTTAAATGCTGTGACAGTACTGTGAGGTTCCTACAAGCCTGAATTTCACTTCAAAGAACAGAGGGGCTGAACAAAATCAACCAAGATCTTGAATTGCAATTTCTGTGTATATACATTTATTTATTTATTTATAAAATCCCTGCAATAAATGCTTTAACAAAATATTTACATGCTCCTTTTTGATACCCAGGTCAGCCTCAACATTGTTTACAAAATACTGGCAGTAAAGGTGTCACTCCAGATTGGATTTTGACACTGTTGTCTTCCATTCATCAGAGCATAGCACCAATAAATTGGTATGAGTTTTTACAGACAATGGCATTTAAAACAATTCTTGACTCAGCCAACAGCTATGATTTATTGTCAGTTGGTTGGAGCTGCCAAAGCACCAGAAGCAAAAAATTGCTTTGGAAAAGGTCTGTATGGGTGGTGTGCCTACTTTTTGTCTCTGTGGCTGGTGTCAACTCCAGTAAATTCCAGGAAAGAATTTACAGGAGAGTGATGAGGCCCAGGTAGAAAAACAATCATCAGTGAGATGGGGTTTCATTTACATGCTGCAAATTGGTAGATAGATGATTGGCAATGCTGTTGCTTATCAGCAGTGTCATGCATTACCGTAGGCTGTCCCCTCTCTCTCTTGCCCCGTAGGTGGCTAATATTTGTTCTTTCTGACCACCTGTGTAGGCAGAGAGGATGAACTTTAACTTGGTAGCACTAAGATACTGTTTTCTCACTGTGAGGAAAAAATTACGCAAGTGAGGCTATATTTTTCCTGTTCTTCCACAAAAGATGTTGGCATTTTTCTCTATGGCACTGTGTTCATACTAAATGTTCACTGGTAGTCCTGCAGGCAGCCTCACCACTGAATCGGTTGATTGTAATATTTAGAGCATTAAGGAAAAAGACCCAGCAAATGGAGTTTTCACTGTAACAGTCTTGTATGATTATTGCTGTAGACGTCTTGCAGTGATTTAATCTGTTTACTAGAGACAGAAACGTGTAGCCATTGCAAACTGTCTATAATAATTAGTTCACGATAACAAACTTATGCCTGGATGATTGCAATGCAGACTCCTGAGCACATTTTTATGGAAAAATGTTAACAGTGCTGAGTTAGATGAAACTGTACTAATCCTGTTGTTATCTATTCTATTTATATTTCATAAGCAAGAGCTGTCAGCTTGATAAATGCAATAGAAGTGACATATACACGGTTCTTTATGAAATTATTTGAATGAAGACTCAGTGAGAGGTAATGACCCTCTGCTGAAGTATGTGTCAGTGGGTGTTTCCTCTAGACCTTTCAGACAGGGGTACCGCAATTTCTCCAATGAGTCTACTTCTTGTCTTCCTTGAGGTCTGCACTAAAGGTGGCTAAAGGGACAGCCACAGTTTCTCATGCAAATGGATCTTGCCTATTGTGGAAGATTATCTACTGTGGCTTTTTTCCACTAACACCCTTTTTCCTGACATTTTCCCCTTCTGATGCAAGCTCACTGTGAGCAGCTTTGCCATCCTAGTACGATGGCTCTGAAAATGCCTCCTGTGAGAAGCAGAAACTGGTTTTCATCAGAATTTTCCATTCATTTTTTGAAGGGAAATAAATTGATCCTCAGTTGTTAGGACCGTCTCTGTACCATATATTTGAGAAGCCAGCACATGGAGAAGGATACTGATGGTCCTTTCTGCGGTACAAAAGCAGTGTCTAAAGCATGTTCATACTCTAAAGCCCTGCCACTGAGCTGAGAAAATAGTTGCTGCTCCTTGCATGTTCTATGGGAAGGCTGGAAAGCGTCTTACCAGTGTCTTCAGAACAGTTTGCTAAAAAGCAGGGACATGTTTCAAGTTCTTTGAGGGGACACACTGAACGAAGTGTGTTGCCTAACAGTTGGATGCTGCATGCTTATACAGGTGGCTTGCTCATTTCTGAGTGAGACTTGCCTCTGATTTTCTGCAGACATGGGTGGTGTTTGCCATTGCCTAATTCAATCATTGATATTGCCTTCATTGGAAATGGAGTGAGGCTTTGCTGCTCTCTAAAGAGATAGGAGGAGATGTTCAATTAGTAGCTGACGTGACGAACTGCACAGACATTTTCATGTTTTTCAGGACAGTGATGGTAACTGAAGCCACAGTTTCCTAACCTGAAGTTCACTGAACATTTTCCCTGAAAAGGTGCCTTCTGGAGAAAAGTGCATGTATGTCATAGACTTATCCTCGCACATGTACGGGTCCCAAAAGAAGGACACAGCAAATACAGCAGTACTTGGGCCAGGGCTTTACAAACCAGATTGAGCTCAGTTCCTCTTTTCTGCTCGCCCTTTTCCTGCTGACCCTTTGAGATTTTCCTAAATAGTTCCCCAATCCAGCAGCAGTTTCTGTTGTAGCAGTGGTAGCCAACTGTTCAGTGGTTTCTTACTGAGAAGGGTACCTGGGCTATTTAGGGCTTTGTCTGGCAACGTGTGGGAGGTGGGTGTTCCCTAATTCAGGAGAACAGTACACCTTCCAGGGGAGGAGTTGACTCTGCTCCAAGACTGAAGCTGTGGCACTGGAATGAGAAATAAAGGACGAGGACACATCTCTTCCAGCAAGTGGCTCATAGGACAGGTGGGTGGTACAGGGCGGCTGGGGGTGGAAGGAGCAGGGAGAGCTCCAGGGGCTGCAGAGCTCCCACTTAGTGCAGCAGATGCTCAGCTTTGTCTCTGCTCCTCTTTTGCTGCAGTTCTGCTCCTCTTGGAGCTGGTGCCTGGGGAAGGGGTTTGCACGTCTGACATCTTTCAGCCAGTTTTAAAGCAAAGCCAGAAATAGCTTTTGGGGAGGGAAAAGGAGCTTAAAAAAGTTTCATTTGCCCTTCTCTAAAACTGCCCCTTTCTGACTGATTATTTTTCTTTAATAATTTCTTTAATATGGAAAACGTAAGTGCAAGTGGATCATCAGGCACATGCTGCTTACATGTGCTTTAGCTGCATGGCACTTTTAGTCTTTATAGAGAAAACAGAGATCAGGCACTGCCTTTGTGAGAACATGTGCCTCCAAGCCAGCTGTGCACCTGGGGTGTGCCATGTAAGAGCATTCCCTGTTTTCTTTTAAATGAGGGTTTTAAGACCAAGATAGATTTAAGCAAAATGTTCAGTTGTGGTTACAATGACTACTTCCATCTCTTTCTTCAATTTTTACTTAGAAAATACATTAATAATACCGTTCCTTATAATAAAGAAGCAGTGGATTCCCAATACTGTAAAGTTTCAGCAAAGTTGAACTGATCTGGTATCTTCAGTTTCACAAGTCACTACAGAAATATTAACTGGGTAGCCTAGCCACACATTTGAGGTCAAGTGAAGTCTCTCTCCAGTGTCTTGCCATGTGCCCATGTGCCTGTTATCAGCTAGGTTTGAAAAAAGAATGTGAATCCCAAATGTTCAAATGGACTGTCCACTCAGCTAAGCAGTTAGCTGCTCTAGATTTTACATTCATTGGTGTGATTTCTCATTCCTTGGTTGCAGCTGCAGCTGCTTAGAGGTGACAGAGGATTTACCTTTGTCTTCTGAAGTACTTCAAAATGTCAGAAAATTAGATTTCCTTTGAAATCGAAGCAGTGGATGTGCCCATTACATCCTTCCATTACTGTGTGTTTTGCACAAAGTAGGCTTTTCTATTTTATATATTGCTATGATAGTTTATCTCTGTATAGCTCTGTTTTTGTAGAGTAAGAGATATCTGTAGCTATGGCCATTTTAATATTGCAATTGCAATTCTGCCCCTCCTGGGTGTCACTCTCGTCTGTGTTGACCTGATGAAGCCACACTTGTCTTTGGAGAATGATGACAAGAAGCTGCAATGGAAGTCCTCAAGGCAAATTTTGTCCTGTGCTATGGGATCTTGGAGAACATACTGTTTGCTCTTGCACCATTTCTGTAGCGTGTGGAAGGGGCAATGTCTTTGCAGCTGGGTCGCTGGGTACATGAGATGTTTGGCTCTCTAAGGCAAACCCAACTACCATGTGGACTACTATGAACATAGGAAGCTTTCCTGTTCCCCAGTCATGTGTTAAGGGTACATATGCACAAAGCTTTTGATACAGGATGGATGTACAGGTTGTGTCCCTTTATGCTCCTCTCCTGTGCTCCTGGAAGGAGGCTTAACCAGAGCTGCAAGAGTAGGCATTCGGCACAGGGCACCGCAAGGAGAAAGCCTCTTGGAAAGCCTCACACCTGCACGCAGTCCATGAACCACTCTGTGCTGTTGTCACCGGTGCCATCCATTGAACTGTTCTCAGTGGTCAGTGCTTTTTAGCTGCTGGCTGGCATTGCAATCACCTTTATTTTGGCCAATCTCTGGTGTGTGGCAGCAGACAAGGAGACAGGGCAGGTTGTTGGCACGATGCTTTGTGCTCAGCATCCCTTGCCGTGCCTTTCCTGGGCAGCCATGCTCTCCCTGGCTCTGCCGTGCTACCTTGGTGGGGCTCCTTTGGTATCACTCATTTGAACTACATGTCCGTCCCCACGCCATGACTCATATGACACAAGACTCCTGTTGATTGAATTACCTAATAGTCTTTACAACAAATGGTGCAAAGCTGAGGTACCACAGGGCTCTTGAATCACTTAAGGTATTTTGCTTGCTGGTGTGTGCGTAACGTATGCGAGGATTCAAGGCTTAGTTCTGATCCTACTAAAGTAACATAAGACCTAATCCTGTTCCTACCATGGCAGATTTGTCAGAGCATGACTGTTAATGCTCTAAAGCTGACTGAGAGACAGCTACATGCTGCAGACAGACAACAGCTGAGAGTTCATTCCTACAGCTACTGTGGGAGCAGGAAAATAGCAATGAGTAATAAGGGTGAGTGGGGAATTTACAGCAATTTAACAGCAAGCAAAATGAATGTAAATTGATAATGTGCTCCCTGCATTAATATTAATTATTTCACCAAAATAAAATGAAAAAAAAAAAACCACATTGTAAGCATTCATTTTAAAATTTTAGGACTATTTTATTAAGGCACTTATATAATGCATTTTGGACCTGCTTTCCTGTTTTGTATCAGAAATAAGAATTTTGGCACAAGATAAACAAGTGAAAAGGAAGAATAATACTCAGAAAATGAAAGTCATGACAATTTCTCCCTGTATTCCTTTTTCCTTTTCCTATTTGAGGTGCTGCTCTGCCGCTCTATGTTCTGCAGTTCTTATTCTCTGAGAATGTGATTGATTGCAGTAGGTCTCTGGTAGAATTCAGTCCCATAGAAGGAGTGTTTTAACTTGGGGAGTATAGGCTTTGGTCACAGTTCATAATCTTTCTGTAAATTGCAGTATATAGCTGTGCTGCTCCTCACAGCACCTTAGAAAGGATTTGCCATCCTCCACAAATCACCACTTCCCCACTTTGTTCCGAGAAAATTGTAATTTGCAGCCCTCAGGAGAAGCATTGCATTTGTTACCTGTCCTGACTAGTGGGGTTTTTCCCCCTGTGCTGTGTGGCTGGTTCATCAGGGCAGCAGGTGAGGGCTGGCTGTCTTGTGTTTTTCCCCTGATCAGATAAGCAGGCAGCTTGCTTCTCCACATGGGTGCTCAAAGATGTGAGGAAGCAATTCAAGGCTGTCTCTGCATGGTAGCCATATAATACGGGACAGCATACCTCCCTTTAAGCCAAGGATTTTTCTTTTTACATGCCTGTACAGCAGATTGCTTTGCGCTCATATTTAAACAGTCAGCGATGATAGTGACATATTCAGATAATAATATTGCAGATCCGTCCCCATCAGCTGTCAGAAATGGATCGTCATCCTCATCTCCCCCATTCCTACTGATAAGTGCTGTGCTGCATCTTAGGTGCATCATAACCCCATGCCTGCCACTAAAGTGGGTGATGTGGCTGTAGTTTGGCATGTAGCTACAGCCACAGGCAGAGAGAGTCATCTGTCAGTGCTGAGCAGTCAGTCTGCAGCTGTTCCCAATCTCTTCTGAGGAAAAGATGTTTGCACAGGTAGAAAAAATCCCAAAGGATCAATGTGGCCTACAGAATTGCCAGCTGGACCATACAGATCTAGTCTAAGGTCATCTAAGCATGCTGAAGTAATTTTCAATTTTCCATTGCAGAGGAGGAAAAAAAGCTGGAAAATCAATATAATTTCTGTTTTCCATAGGAGACAATGGACAGATTGTATGCTTTAAGGTCAAACAGATGTTTCTTCTTGAAGTGTTTTTTTTAATCCATAAAAACAGTGGGAAAATATATAAAGAAGAAAAATGATTCAAACAGATTTAGGGTATATTTTTGCTTTATTGCAGATATTTTAAAATGTCATCTAGAAAGAAAAACATTTAGCTTTGATTTATCTAATAAAGTCCAGTCATTTTCAAAGCTGTCTCTTTCCTTCTTTGTTTTATACAGAAGCAGAATGAACTTTCTAAGTCACAACTAAGGAAAAGAAGAAAGAAGGTGATTTAATTCTTGATAATAATTGTCAGAAGATGAGATTCTGAAATGGCTGGCATTTTGGTATTTAATGTCAGGTCTACTTTAACAACTTGAAAAGGCATATGCTAAAATACTTGGAATAGTTGTGGAAACAAAAATTCCAATACTACTCTTTAAAATATCTCTACTAAGAGAAATAGAGAAAGCAAGCTGCCCGTTACATGAAAATGGCAACGTATGGATAGCAGCATCAGAGCTGTCACCAGAATGTATTCACATTTTTGGCACATTTAAGTTTGCAGGTGCAGCAATGTATGGGTTTAGAGTATGGAAGTATGGAGTCAGTGTTATCCTGATTTCTGATAAATATCTGTGTTTGCGCTGGGGAAATAGAAAGCATATCTTTTCCCCCTGAGCATTTAGACCAAAGGTTACTGTGGAAAACATCAGCTATTATTTTGTGCTTGTACAAAGTCTAGTGTGAAAGAGCCCACATGCAAATCAATGGTTTCTCTCTACCTTCTGAGCCCAGACTAGCCTGTGCACTCAGCCTTTGAGTCAGGAGCTGGGTTAGCTAGACTTCTTTGCAATAGATCTTCCCTGGGAACTTGTGCAGACAATCACAGGGACCTGCCAGTGACATATGATGTAGGCTAAGGGAATAACGCATCCTTCATCAGGGTTGTGGTAAAGACAGCACAGTTTAACGTACTCTGATCTGCAAGGTTTATGAAGACTTTATTCAAAGAGCACTCTTGTGTGCCTTCTGCATTTTCAACATCAGATAAGAAGCTTTATAACCCTGAATTATTTATAGGTTGGTAATACAGTATAGCTGACCTTTTTATAGGGTAGCATCGTGCAGAAGGGAATGAAGTATTTTAGCACAATGGTCATGCGCACAAGGCACAATCTTGTTGTTTCAATTGTAATATTCCCTAGCTTTGCTCTCTCCTAGCCATTTTTTTGCAATGGCATTTCTTGAGTCTTATGTGTGAACTGACAGCAAATCATGCAAAAAACATCTCTTAGATTTTGAAGGAGAGCTTTCTGTTTCAGCCGTGACTGATCAAATGCAGTGTTATAAAACCTGTTTAAAAGTTGTACCCATTCTGCTCATCTGATAAGGATGAGCAGTAAGGCCCGTATTTCCCAGTTTATTGAGCCTGAGCAATATCTTTTACCTGCTCTAATGCAAAAGCATTGAATTGAAGAAAATTGGCATTGTACTCCCATGAGTCACCAGAACAGTAGTGGAATAAGATTTTATCTATGGCATAGGAAATCCAGTGTGTATCTCTAAAAACTGTTTTAATGCGGTCTTTTGGATTCTGAACCCACAAGCACACGATAAATCCACATGCCTCTCGAATGCTGTATTTTGGTTTTGGATCTGATTTGCACAGATACTAGTTTGTAAAAAAAACCCCAAAACCAAAACCAAAACCAAACCAAACAAAAACCTCAATGTATGTGCTTTTAAAAACTCCCAGGAAACTCTCATGTGGGGTAGCTCATGCAAGTACAAGTTCTACTATTTATCATTGGCATTGATGTATTAAAATCTTTCTCCTCTGGTCAGTAATTGCTATTTTTTATATCTGCTGGCTTTAGAATGTGCCATATAATTGCTGCTTAGTCCCACTTCAGGACTTCATTTCATCTTCCAACATAAATGTGAAAAACACATGGTCTGGAAATTTGCCTACTCTTCATTGTAAGAGGCACACAGAGCAATACACAGAGATTGCTGATAGCTCACTAAAAGCCAAATTTTGAATATCTGCATCTACACTTTGGAGCAGCCCAACACAGAAGAGCTCCTTTCTAGAATGCAAAGAGGGACTGGAGACCCTAAACAGCAAGTGTGTGCATGTACTTGCCTTCCTCTTGACCTTCGATAGGATTTTAAAACCAGGTAATATGTTAGGTGGGTTCTTGACTACTTCTCACTTCCTAGAGTTACATCTCTCAAAAATGCAGGCTTGGTCTGCACGCTTGCATTTAACCATAGTGCATTAAATTTGTAGCGGGTTCGCGCTGCAGATCTGACAGTAGATTGATGCTTTAAAGCATACCTCAGGTGAGGGAAGCAAAGATAAATCTAATAGGCAGTAGTATTACTCATTTGTGCACTGCTATTCAGTAGGACCTTTTACTTATCTAGGATGGTAAAGTAGGGACATTAGAGATTCAGACTGAGCAAAAAGTGAATGTGAAAAGGCTATACTCTCGTTGGCTTTAACATCATAGCACAGTAAGGAAGTGATGTGGGTCAGTGAATAAAGGCAGAATAATGACTGCACGTAGGCAACTTTCGAACATCGCTGTAAGATGCTGTCAGATACTTGAAATTTTTAATCTTTTAATTTATCACAAAGCCTTTTTTTCTTTAAAAGCTTATGCTATAAAAGTATGTAGCACTTCAAGAAAAGTGCTGGGGACTTGTAGGGAACTGACACCTGTAAGCAAGCTGTGGCTCAGGTGTCCCAAGAGCTCCGGTGTGGCTCTAACTACAGCCGCTTGGAGCACTTGGCCTCCCAATTTCAGCTTGCTGTGGAATTTACTTCAACTAAAGCTTTAAAGATATTTTGTAACATTTATGTTTGTGATCACCAAAAATATTGTGGATATTCCTTAGAGAAATTGGTAAGAGAAATAAGATGCCAAGCTCTGAAGTGAGATAAGGGTTGAATATCTTCCAAAATTACTCAGATTTTTTTTTTCCATTTGCTGTATTTTTGTATAGTTTTATTCTTACTACTGAAACCAGGGGTTTCAGTGATTGGGTAACTGCTTTTCTCTTTAGGCAGTTCAGTAACTTCAGTGAAGCTATGCTGAACTTGCACCTCTGAAGGATGTGATTGGAAGGAGCTTTGTGTGCTCCTAAATTGAGCTATTTTAAGGGCAGGAACGGCCATAGTGGAATTTAGCAGACCGATTGCCCTATCTGTGTTATGGCAACCTCCCAGGCCTTGTACCACCTGTAGCAGTATTGTGTCCTTCACAGAGTTTGGTGTCCAGAATGGTTTTCTTAACACAAGTGTCTGCAAGCGGCTGTGCACGAAGACAGCCTGCAGCTTCTGTCCACAGCACTGTCACCAGGGGAGACCTTGCTCTGCTGGCAATAGGTTCATAAGGCACCTTTTCAGCATCCTTATCCTCTCCTGCAGAATAAAAGGAAGTGAAGCCAAGGCAAAATAATCTCCTCTAAGATTTTCGTTGTAAAGGGTGATTGAACCAATGGAGAGTAAGTTATGTTTTGGACAAAATGATTAAAAAGGTATGAGATAACATTCCAGTGTAGCTGGAAAACCAAAACAAAGCAATGACATCTCTGAGGGATTAGACTTCTGAAAATGTAATTCTGGTGCACCAGACAAATAATGAAGTTGCCTTCTTGATATGTTGAGGATTAGGTATCTTGCTTCAGCCATTTGGTGGACATTTAATTTCACTCTGGGTTAAGAAGCTTGGCTTCTGCTCCATACCCACCTTACAGTTTTCTTCTAGGAGCATCACAATCATGTTGTGGCACTTTACAGAGACATTCCAACTATGTTTTCCTAAAAATAAGAATAGGAGAAAATGAATAGGGGTTTATAAGAAAGATGGGGACAGACTTTTTAGTAGGGCCTGTAGCGATAGGACAAGGGGTAATGGTTTTAAACTAAAAGAGGGTAGGTTCAGACCCAGATTTCAGGAAGAAATTTTTTACAGTGAGAGTGGCGAAACACTGGAACAGGTTGCCCAGAGGTGGTACACACCCCATCCCTGGAAACATTCAAGGTCAGGTTGGATGGGGCTCTGAGCAACCTGATCTATTTGAGGATGTCCCTGCTCATTGCAGGGAGGTTGGATTAGATGACCTTTAAAGGTCCCTTCCATCATTTTATGATTCTATGAATGCAACTGGTGGTGAAACTAGCCTGGAGACTGAGAAAACCTGTAACGTTTTGGATTCTGTGTGGTCAGTCTCAGAAGTCTGGTCTTTTTGTATTGTCTAAAATGAGCTACCTACAGTTATTCCACATGAATACACAATGAAACAAACATTTAACTGGGAATTTTTTCTCAAAAATTTTCTGTCCAGGTTATGCTTCCATTACGCCGTCATCAGCAGTAGAAGCAGCTCCTCACTGGAGCTCAGTGGCATCTTGCTGCCCCTTTTTAATGAAATCCCCATTAGCTGAGGCATCTTGTCTCTATTGTGCAGAGTTACAGCGGGTATCGGTTGGAAAGCCCACAATTCCTTCTTGTCAGGGTGAGGGTGGCTTTGCGCAGTGTGGGCATTGCAGACCATTCTTTGCTTGGCGTCAGTTGTATTAAAATAGAATACAAATGACATTTTTTCAGTGTAGGAAGCACTTTCTTGTTCTGGTCGCATGAAATCTCTGCATATAATGGAAATATATTGTAGCATATAAATATGATATACATATAATAATTTCCATACACATATGCTGTATAAGAACAACGTAGCACCAGTCATCTCACTATGACTGCAGGGCTTTCGCAAAACACCCATTAATTCTGTCCAATCAGTCCCCATTGTATAGATTGAAAAAAATATAATGTTCCTCAAGTTGCTTGCTTCTGAATGCTTCTGTGTTTCAGAGGTTCTTCAAGCTCTTTTAAATCAAATGAAAGATGGATCCTGTCCTATTGCTGACTCATGCCTCTTACGTTTTTCTTCTGTTGCATGGGTTTTTTAACATTCTTCAATGTATGTGTATCAAATTGATAAACCACACATTTCAGAAGATGCATTTTCTTGAGTCATAGCTATTCTCTGTTTCAGTTTTCCTTAGACTTAAGAAAAATTTCTACTGCCCTAGCATAGAAAGGTATTTGGAGAGGGGTTTTTTTATTATTTTATTTTCACAGCACTGATTCTCTTTACAAAAAAATTCCGTGCACATACAGTTTTATTTCTTTCACATTTTTTTTTTAATTACTTCAAAACAGACTTTTCATTCTCAGGAAATCCTTTGCTTTCAACTGCTGTTTCTTCCTTGTATCTGTCTCTTCCTTAAAGAGCTGCCTAGAAAAAAATTACAAACAGCTCTCTTACGGGAAGATAGTTCACAGTATAATTTGATGGGTTCTCCCTAAACTCTCACTTATATAAAGGCGTATGGGTTGAGGTGTATGTGTAAGTATTGCATTGCAATATGCTTTAATAATTTCCACAATCCTACTTAGTTTCTGGCATTCCTGAGAGATGCACTTGCACTGACACTAGCTGGTGACATTTTCCTCCTTTTCCGACTGTTTGAAAATGTGCAACTTTCCATGCTTCTGACAAAGTCACCCTTCAGGCTCCACAAAATCCATACAGCTGTTTACAGACTGCCTCAAGCCTTTTTGTATGCATAGAAGTCATAACCTATCTTGATCCTTATTGATTTAAATTAAAGAATGAACTACATGCATTGATATTAAAGAAACAATCTGGCTTGATTATAAAGCACAAGTCTGTACTAGGAGCAGTCGTGCAATCTTTCTTCTGCGGGTAAATGAGTAGTAAAGTCACAGGGCATTGCAAAGAGGAATGCATTAATCTTTGGAAAGGATAAAGCTACTGCAACAAGAAAAGCCCATGAGGAAATTACTCTGTTGGCTGTGCAGGGTTTGGATGCCGCGTATGCTAGTAGTTGATAGACCAGGTCATGCAAAATGCTGTGAAAAATAGCGCCTGATGAACTCAGCACTGCTCATAATGCAGGAGCCCTGGGTTAGAGGGCAGAGCTTTCGTAAATAATGACCATGGCATAACAGGAGAGTTGTCAGAGGCAACCAGAACTTGGGGTTTCTGAACACTCCAGCCCTGCCTGAGCCTCGCACCAGTGCAGTTAGTTTCTGAGCATGCGTGCATGGTGTGGGAGGGAGGGCTACCTGTGGGGGGTTTCATGGAGGCTGAGAAGTGGTGCTTGAGGTCAGTGCTGGTGCTGAGCACTCTGTGTAGCCACTGAGCTATGGGGAGGTCTAGGGTGTTCAGCTCCATTAAGAATCTGGTTGTTTAAGCTTGTTTAGGCTTTTAAATCAAACTGGTTTTGATTTTGAATTTGCTAAAATCCCCCAGCACTCAGAAGCTGAAGTATCATCCTCTGGCAATTGAAAGATATGCAAATTACAGACTTTATGTATGCAGTATTTTCTACCTGAGAAACTTAACCTGGCAACTTCTTTACAGTAATGCAAATTCATGGGACCTGCACACCATTGTGGGAGTGAGATCAATTTGCATTCACCTGAAGTGAATTTTTTTTATCTGTACATAAGTCTCGGAGAGCATGGTCAAATTATTGCCCTTGGATAAACGAACTCCTCTCATTTCCATTCTGGCTGTAGCAGTTAGAATCTCTGCTTTACCACTATGTCTTCCATTTTGCCTGAAAGCATTGGATCACAGTGAACTAAAAGTAGGGACCACTTATTCCTGTTGCGTTACACAAGTCCAAACAATTTATTTACAGCACTGGCAATTAAATGCACTGTATGTAACTGTTCTGCAAGCATATGTGACTCCTTGGAATATTTAGTCTTACAATGAACATCCTATATTGCTGGGAAAAATTAGGATTGCTTCTCTCTCTACTCTAGTCACCTAGTATAAGGACTAGACTGATTATTCACTCTCTTCTCCATCCAGGCAGCAAAAGCAGTTATATTTCCCTTGCCTCAGAAGCTGTTACAAAGTTGAAACTACTTAAGATTCCCAGGTAAAAGGTGGTATTGAAGTGGACAGATACTATTTAAGAGACTAAAGCTTATGCCACAACCTAGATAAGTAGTCAAAAAAAAAAGTGAAGCTGACTATTATTGTTTATAAACTTTGGATCAAATCCTAACGTACTTATTTTTACTGAGATTTTTTACTGATTCTTATTTGTGCAGCAAGGCTGATGGTTTGACAGTGCTTATTAGTTTTCCAGTTGAAATGAAAGACTTCACATACACCTCCTGTCTTCCTCCTCAATGTCATTACACCAGTGGGAACTTTTGAATCCTTTTGTCTTGGAGCCTCCTGTGAGGAGGACAGCAGCTGCTGGAGCTCCTGGAGCATGCGAAAACATCTTTAGTGACCTAAAGACTATCGCTGCAGCTTTTTATTCTAATCTTAAAAAGATCTCTGAGGATAGGGGAAAAGGCCTAAAAAGTTAAATGAGATTTGCAGTAACTGTCCTGTGGAGGGGTTTAAGTATGGTGATTCATGTTAATACCAAACTACCTGTAAAATCCGACACTTACTTTAGTTGAAATATTTGTGGGTTGGTTTGGGGTTTTTTTTCCTTCTGACTGTTATTTTTCTGTTGATTCTGGGTCCATTTCCTATATAGGACAGAGTGCAGGAGACATTTCAATTGCCAGTTATTTATGGAATTGATAGAAAGTGACCAGGAAATGAAACAGTATGGATGATGCCTGCTTCTTCAGCTGAGGCCAGGATTTGATTTTCTGAGCCTTTCGCTTGTGACACATACTTCCTGCACGTTATGAAGCAGAATTTGTTATCTGTTAAACACTTTGAGCTTTGTCTCTATTCTATTTGTTTGGTTTTGTAATACTAATACAAACTGGAAATGTTTTCAACAAAATTATGATGCTTTAAAGCTATGTCCAGCAATGTGTTAGAGGCCACAGTGACATCTGCTCGTTGCTTAAAACTGCCAGTGCTAAGAGGGTGCCATCAGCTATAGTTAGACACAAAATTTAGGCCTCAATCTGGCAGTGAAGTGTGGGAAGAGGGAAGACATACATCTGAGTCCAGACCCTATCTCAGCTTTGACAAAGTAAAGGAGAAAGTAGAACTGTCACTCTCACCTGCTCAGGCATTTAGGTTTCCTTTTATAAACATCTGACTTTAAAAGACCTAATTGGAGCAATGGCCTCATCAAAGATAATGAATTTTCCCATTGCATCTTCCACTGCCCAGGAGTGCTTGACCTTCCCAGCAGCAAGCACAGCTCAGTCCTGACTCCTGACCCTAGTTCCTTTGGTCAGGACAGATTAGCAAGCACCAAAATAGCCGAGCTGCTGCCATCAGCCACAGGGAGTCTGAAGTATCCTAGTCCTGGTTCCCTTAAATGCAAAACACATCTCAATGCAGTGTATGATGCATTTGCAAATTTGTTGCCTGGTTTGCTCCTGGAATTAAAGTGAGGACATAGGCCAGTCAATATTCCCTTTGGGTATTTGGTCTGTGAATTGTTGCTGTGTTTGGAGCCATTTTGGTTAGTCAGGAGCTTTCTGAGTTTAGCTTCTGTGTGTTTGGCTATCTACAAATCCAGCAAGGAGTAGCTGGATAATCATATTCCTACATCAGCCTATTGACGTTATGCAGCACTATGCAGCATTTAGGTCCTGCAGGACCTCTGCAGTGGCTGGTATTACTAAGCTGCATAGACAGCTTCTGATCAGTTAGTCCCAAGCCTACAAGAGGAAGAGGGACCTTTGTGTGGTGTATTAATCTGAGACTTGGGAGATACTAATCCACTTCTCTGCTCTGCAAAAAGATTTCTCTGGTGGCTTCTAACAAATAATTTATTTTCTTCTGTCTTCTGTTTGCTGTCTATAAAATAGATATGGCATCATCATGCCAGACTGCGGCTAGGAGAATTAATGGTCTGTGTGTATAGAAAGGATAACGTGGTCTGTTCGGAGTTTTGATTTCATCTGTTTGGCAGGTGTCCCCACAGCCATCAGAATGTTTTCATGCAGTTCAGGAGGCTAGTTTGCGTCTCCTGAGGTACCCAGAAGGGAAACAGAGCAGCCTTGCCATCGGACTCCCATTTCATTGGGGTTGAGCTACAGGCTGCAGAGCAGCCATGTCACATCTGTGCTGTGCGATTGGTCTGTGAATTGCTGCATGAAGCTGGCAGGGGAGTAGCTGGGCTGCTTCCTTACCCTGCTGCCTGTTAGGCGTTGTAAGCACAGCTAAAGTTCTGGACACAGCAGTAATGGGGTAGCGCTCAGTCTCTGACAGTGTGAAGAAACAGAAACAACTACAAAGCCAAGAGCAACAACAAATTTTGGAGTGCCTCAGCAAAGAATGGCATGTTTCCTTGTCCTTCGCTTTGCTGTCAGTAATTGCTTGTTGTAGCTTTGTCCTTGAACAGGTTTTGAACGTGAAGAAGCCTCTCTGCAAACGAGAACAGCGTGTTGTATTGAAGCATGTAAACGCCTTGGAAATTCTCAGGCAATTGAGAGTGACTCACTGCTTTAGCACCAGTGCTGGGGATCATTTGGCAAGATGCAATTTCAATAACCAATACAGGCACAAGGGCCAAGTGTTTTCAGAGAGTGGAGGCTTCACCTAACCCAGTGTAGCTGGATGTGGTGCAGAGATGAGCCTAGCTTCTCCCTGCCCCCAAGGTATGGGCTGAAAGTATTCTCACATTTAACTAAGTTGTCTTGTCTGCCTGATAATTGCTTCTTCAAAGCTTTAATGTGGTGGATGTATCCAGCGAATGATGGATTCAGGAAGATAATCAAATGCAACATGACACGTCAAACATCTATTAAGGCAGAAAAACTTCTGCCTTCCCTCTCAGGTATCCTGTTCTCTTGAGTCAAGCAAAGATGAGGCTTGTATGCTGTTTAGTTACAACATCCCCTGTGAAGCAACTTGACTCAGCTAACAGGGAATCATCGCAGCATCCTGCACCTCTGCTAAATCCTTCAGCAGGCAGCCAGCCGTTCGTGGCCAGCTCTATACCCTTTAATGGCAAACCTGAGGCTTTTCCAAGGGAGATTTTGTGACAACAAAGTTAAAAGGATCTTCTTTTAATCACCACTGCACCTGAACAAGGTTGGATGCAGGTGATATAAGTGTAAAAAAAAGCAAAGGAAGAAAAATCAGATCATGCTCTTGTAACTCATATTTTCAGCAAACTCAGTTCCAGACAGCATGTGCTATGGGCAGCTGGCTCGCAGAACAGGTGATGATACATAGCCATCTTTAAGATAAATGCTGAAAAATTGCATGACTTACTAAAGTAACAGCTTTTCAACTTACAGTATTCTAAGGATGATGATTTTGAAGAGCAGCAGTTTGAATTTTAGCTGTTTTAACCCAAGCTAATGTTCTAGAAAAAATCCTCTTTATTAATAAAACCAGATGCTTTATTTCCTAAGAAGTCAGGTATGAAATGGCAAATGCTAAGCAAAAGGAGTACAAAAGAGAAAATCTCTTTAAAATGTTGGCTCTGGCAAACTTTCCTGTTAGAGAAATGCCTAATAGAGGTTGGACTGGGCTTTTCCTAACTGGGTAAGAAAGATTGTTTGAGGGGAAAAAGTGAATTTGGAAACACAATTGAAAAAATTCCTGGGCACTGCTTCTTCAAAGGGTGTTTTCATTTAGTCCAGCATCACAAGTGAAACCTACTTTATACCTTGGAGCTGCTGTGGAAGTTGTTGCATCTGTATGTGCAGGGATGCTATTAGCAGCTGAGCTCATGTTCTGCCATGGTCTGCAATCAAGCACTGCAGATCTGCCTGCAGACCTTCCACTGCCCTGCACATCGTGCCCGTCGCGGCAGCAGGTGTTAGTGACACATCTCCCACTCCTCCCAGTGCCCATGTTCAGCCTGCACAGTACATTTCTGACAAATCTTCTCAAGGGCCTTCTAAGAGTTGAGAGGTCAAATATATATAATTTTTTTTTTTTTTTCCCAGAAATCTCTTTTTAAAAGTTTAGAGTCTGGCACTGTGTTAGAGATAAATGAACTTCAGGTGAAACTGGTGATACCCAGCACTTCCCACTGTCTGTCCATGAGAGAGGGGCCTTGTGGGTCCAGCTTTGTGCGGTGGAAAAGGATTTTTGTTCCCTGCTTGTTCGGCTGCTGAGCTTTGGGGAGCAGAGAGAGGAGAGGGCAGTTTTCAAGTATTTTAATTCTTCACCTCTTTTGATGCAAGACCCGGCTTTAAGAGAGCAAAGGCAAGCAGTGTATTTGCTGTTCTCACCCACTTTTCAGAGGCAGTGAGAGCACTCAAGAGTGCCGCCTCCTCCCCGTGCTGCCTTGCAGCAAGGACGCCCCACCTGTCCTGTGCGCTACTGTGCCACCCTCTGCTTGCAGGGCTAGTGGTCCTGAGGGCTCTGCTCTGAGCACGGGGACAGCCACCCAGGCGAGGCACACAGTGGGGCAGCTCATTTACCCACCGCTGAGCTAGAGGACAGCTTTTCCACGTAAAGAAATCATGAGGCACATGAAGAGATGCTCCAGTACTGGCATCCTGCCGGGGGACTCTTGTCGTGAGGGCTGGCATCAGATCCAAGTTACAACCGAGCAGGTTTCAGAGTTCAGGGGGATTAAACAATCTCTGCTGGCATTGCCATGCACTCCTTGATGGCGTTTTCCAGAGCCTTCTGTCACCGAAGAACAAAAGCTGGATCCAGGCAGTTGCCTGGTGCTTCCATCCACTTCAGCCAAACAGGCATTTTGGGCTGGATGCCCCTGTAGCACAATGAGAACAATGGAAATTACAGCTGATTTACTAAGCAGCGATGCCTCTGAGCCAAATGGTTTCCATCTGAATATGAAGCAAATTTGCCAGCATGCTGGTGTAACACATGCATGATCTCTGTCCCTTCTGTGCCCTTGTATTCAAATGTTTGCTAGAAAGTCCAGCATTAGATAAAAATTGGGAAGGGAGGGGTAGAAGTCACAACTTTAAAAAATAAGTTTCTCTGGACTTTACATAGCATGTAATAGTAGCTCAAAGCGTTGGGAAATGAGTAAATTAGAAGAATGCAAACCTGCTTTGTGCGAACTAGCCCAGGTGTGTGCACGTGCCCTAGGCTTGCTTCAGCAGGGGCAACGTGGAGTCCCCACACCAGGAGTTGCAGGAGTTCTGTGGTTTCATCTCAAGTTAAAATGTTTGCTCCTGTGGCCTTTTGAAAAACCTGCTTGAAATCTGAAAGCACTGTAACTTCTTTTTATGAATCTGGTGCCAAAACCTCTGTGGCAAGGCCCCTGTGCTGTCAGTAGCACAGAGCCAGATTAAGTCCTTTTAAGGACTTAATTTTGTAGCCCGATAAAAATCTATGCTGTGGGCAGATTGCTAATAAAAGATGCATTTTGGGACAGTTAGGGGCATTTGAGAGGACAGCAGGAGTGGTGGAGGAGATGCATTCTTGATGAGCCTCTGAGTTCTCTAAAATCTGTTAGTCCTTCCCAGCCCCCGGATAGCCTGTGATTAGAAAGACACGATGATGGCTCGGGTCCACCTGCTCTTGAGCTGTGATTTCAGTACGATTTCTCTTAGACAAGTGGGCGCACAGAGGAAGTTAGGTGTCAAATCCTAACTGGTGGATGAGTGCCTGTGAGAAACTGGGTTATTATGTAGAAAGGGAGATGGTCCTAAAAGCAGTTCATTTGATGAGGATGTCATTACGTGAAAAACTAAGAGCACTTTTCCTTTATGTGGAATGCTGAAGCTATTGCCAAAATCCAGCTTTCGGTCACTGGTGCTGGTTGTATAATGATGACTGCTTTGTGTTTCTGAGGTTTATAACCTCTTAGCTGAAAACAACGTCAGGAAGAGGTTCTTCAGTGTTGTTTGCTGTATATGCAAACACTTTTATTTTCTCTGAGCTCTCTGTTAAATTGTCCAGCTGTGTCATTGTCAGATACACACACATAACAGGCTGATCTAACCATTGCTTACTCAGATTCAGAGAGGTACACTGGGCCATACCTGCTGTTTCCTTTGTTTGAGTTTAGCTCTATGGCTAACATTATTTTGGATAATAATGTCTTTTATTGGTCTCTATTTAGAATTTTCCATTAAATTACTGTTTCCACCATATTGAAATACTCTCTCCATGGAGTCTGGTATTATTTCTACATGTACTTAACTGCTGAAGTGCCTGCTGCACTCTTCAGTTGCTAAGGAAATAGTTTCCTTTTCCTGATACATATTTTTCATGTCTCAGTTTATGCCTGTGGTATAAGATCATCCATCTTGTCACCTGAACATATTTAAGTGAGTTTTGGGACTAGTAATTCTTGCAGACTAGAGGTCTTACAAAGGCATAACAAAGAGCAGAAAGAAGAGGAGAGCTCTCATGGAGGCAGGAAGAGAGCAGTTTTTGGTTTCATTTGCTTAATTGTGAACAGTTAAACAAATTTGTACACTGTAGTCAAGTACAATCACTGTCATAACAGAAAAATTTTACAGCACCATTGAAGTGTCCACCCCTAAGTTATGCTTTGCATGGGGAACTGTTCCCAAGTGGATCTCTAGTGCGTGAGGCCCTGGTTCTGTCCCCCAAGTTGTATGAGGTACATGGCAAACTTTTATTTCCTCTCCCAATGCACAACAGTGCAATGTGATGGTGACAAAGCTGAATGTCACAACGCCTGCCGATGGTCTGTGGCAGCGTGAAACCCACTGGGCTTCCAGCAGCTTCTCCAACCTCTCTGTGTCTGCAGTTCTTCCTGTTTTCAGGAAAATGAGAGTATAGCATGCTGCTCACAGCCTTTATTTCTGATCAGGATGATGGTGTTTTATATTCCTACACTTGGGATAAGAATCAGTTTGTGTGAAATATGAGACTAGAAAATGGGTGACATAAAACATAGTATGACAACCTCCTTGAAAATGCCTTTCTCTTGTTTGAAAAATAAGAAAATGATCCTTAGTAAATATAAACCATAAATACATATGGAGAATGAAAGAGCCTGTGGTGCAGTGTGGAGGGGAGTTAAACCGAGATTATAAGGCTTCACTGCACTCCTAACCTGAGATATGGCTTTGGTGGTGGCTTCTCCTGGATACTGGTACAACTGTCAAACTCAAAATATGCCATGTTTTAGTGAGGCTTAGAGGTTAAGAGTTACCATCCCAGTGTTACCAGTGGAAGAGAGGCAGCTTGCTCAAGGGCAAGCTCTGTGTCATGTCTCTCTCTTTCCTCACCTTAGAACAGTGGATCAAGGAGAAAACTGTCTTACAGTGCCCCTTAGGAGGAAGCAAGGAGATGTCACCCCAGGTATTTTAAGTTTAGCCCAATGTGACGTTAGAACATGGAAGGGGTAGAGATGGCAAAGCACGATAGTTAAACAATCAATATTTTATCGATCACTTAAAAGCATGTAACCACGTCGATGTACAGTCTGTGCTCTGCCTTACTTAAGCTACAGCTGAACTCTTCAAACCTGCCTCTCAGATGAAAATTAAACATTTTGCATTGCCTCAGTGAAGAGGAAAAACAGGAGGAGAGGAGAAAGCTTAAATGAAAAGCTGCCTGTAAGATGAAATGAAACATTATAGTTTGGGGAAATGAAGGGATAGAATTGCAAAGCAGAAGGAGGTGGCTGTCAGATAAAACTGGGCTAACTTTCAGGCCCAGGAAGTTCATTTTTCTCATTGATTTGAGAAGATGAAGAGAATGGTAAAACTGCTATCCGGGGGGGGTGGGGTGTCTGGGATTAGGTGTTGTAGTCTCTCCAGCTGAGACTTTCTGTTTTGAACCAATGGCAAGGGCGTTTGCTAAAGCAGGAGCCAGAACGCAAGCATCCCACCTCCTGGTGAGGGCCTGTGTCTCCAGGCTGGAGCACCATTTCTGTCACCTGCCTGAGGGAAGCTGGGGGACCTCAGTTCCAACCCCTGCTTTTGAAAGCAGGAGGACTTCCTTCAGCCCTTCCTGTTGGACTCGTTTCACTCGTTCAGAAACACGACAGCCTGGCTCTTTTTCTGTTTGAAATCACAACTCTCTTGACAAATTGTATTCAGGATCTCTTATCTGGAACTTGTAAGGGTGAACCTTTACCAGTCATAACAGAAAGGGACATCTTGCACAAGTGACATTTCAAACTGCTCATAAATTTTTGTGTGGCTGACATCAGACATTGCAGTATGTGCTGGGCCTGTGATGTCTTCCCATGAAACAGGCCATTTTGCCTCATTGAATAGTGGCATTTTGCTCCGTGTCTGTGTGTGTATAAACTGAAAGAGTAATACAACCCTAAGTGTTGCTGCTATGTAAATAATAAATAAAAATAATGGCATTGGTGATATTCAGAGGATTGAGGAATTGCTGTAATACACTTGGAGATGTGTGAATGAAATACACTGATAAGACAGAAAGCATCTACGTCTGTCAGTATTTGAATCTGTATTTGCCATGGGACCTAAGTGTCTGCTTTTACAGAATAAAAATACCTGAAACAAAATCAGGAAGTCCAGCTCTGAAGGATTCTCTGTGAAGTTATTTGGAGCCATCTGTCAGTTCTCGGCTATTTTAATTAGTTCACCTGTGCATTTACCACATGGGAGGCAGCTATCAGTTTTGACACTTGACAAGGGAGACAGGGCCATCACTTATCACCAGCTGCAACTGGACTGTGGCAAACTGGCAGAGACCTATTCCTAGGAACTGCTAGCTTAGAGGAGCTCCTCATAATGAGAAGATCTGAGACAGCTCACTGCAGTCAACTGTTTTCTTCCCTTCAGGGTTTTAAGCTCCTGGCTGTTAGTTAGGGCTGAAGAGATTTGACAGCTGCTTTGGGAAATAGCAAGCAATGTACTTTTTATTGCTGTTTCTCATTCAGTTATTAACAGTTTGTTTCCTTCTCACATAATGTTAACCAAGCAGTGCTCTGAACAGGGAAAGGACAGACTGGTTGAGTGGCATTGGGCTACCTAGTCTGGTAGAAGATTCATTCTTTTTTTACACAGAGCTGCAGGTTAGTTTTTCTTCAATACTATGGCTGAACTTTAAGCCTGTTAACTCAGAGAGAGACACGTAAAGAAGAGTTCATGCTGTCGTAGGCAATTTATGCAAGGAACTTTCAGCTGAGCTTAGTGTAATTCTCGGTTTATAATTTCAAGAGCTGCACAAGCCTTGTACATCAGTGACAGTGAGAATTGTGTTTGTGTGGATTGGTTTGTGAGTGGGCATTCAAAGGTAGCTGAATGACTCGTAAGCTCTTGGGACTGATGGTGCCTGATTGATTTGAATATATTTGAAAATACATTTGATACCCTCTTGGAAAGAAAAATACCTGTCAATCACTATTAGCCTAATGACAGAAAGCAGATAAATGAAACAGGAAAAAAAAGTACATGAAAGAAAGACACTGGCTAAGAGGAAATTATCTTAAGGGCAAGCTAGTGTCTAAAATGTAATCACTGAAAATAAACTATACAATTTTACTATTATCTCAACACATCATTGCTTTCCTCAGCCCTACAACCTCTGCATCCATTTCCGATCTCAAGTGAAATTGTCTCTGAGTGAGAGGGGGGAAAAAAATCCCAAATCCTTGTCTCACACAAATTGCCTAATTCCTTTCAGAAAACACTTGGTAAATGGCAGCAAGCCACAAGGAGCATGGGGAACCAGACTCTGACTCTTGAGAAGGCATGTTGTACAGATCATATGACATTTTGTATAGTTGTAATTTAGGTGACAGAGAGGTAAGTTCCTGCTGTGCCTTGGGCTCTCCTTAAAGCAGTTTTTGAGGCAGTGTTTTCTGCCCAAGAATGAGGGTAGTATGTTGATCCGGAGTAGAAGATGAGTCTACATGGGCTGTTTGTGTGTACACAGATACAAAAGCTCCTTATGTGCTAAAAATGCAAAAAAAAAAAGGGAAAAAAACCCAAACAAACATTAAAATAGTTTTTTCTAGGTGTTTCTGCTAGAACTGCTGACATTTGGCAGGCAGGAAGCAAAAACATTCTTTTCTCCTCATTAACTACAAACAAGAAGTTCCTACAGAGCATTTCACATTTTGACGGATGCAGTAGTTCTCAAGGGGTATAACATTCCCCCACTCAGATCTGACATAATTTCCCCAAAGCCCTTGCCTACATGTTAGGTATTTGCTTGTAACAGCTACTTTTCCTCTCAGAAATAATGGTGTTCTAGTAGATCTTTAGCAATATGTATTTCAGTGTTTTTTCATATTATTCTTTTATTATTTTTGTAAGTTACTGAAGAAGGTTGCTAAATGAGCTATAATGTGCTGTAATTGTGAATGTCTGTCCAAACTGTTGACCAGTGTCAATGGTGTAGTTTTTAGTTTTAATTCTGTGGTTGCCTAACTCTACTACTGACAATGTTTTAGAGCCTATTTTGGGGAATAGACATCTCCTGTTGCCTCAAAACTTGCTAGTAAGCCTGTTGTAGATCAGGCAGGTTTTGTCTATTATTTCCACTAAGTGCTCTGGACATTCAATTCTGTCTTATTTTCAGTAGTATTTTTGTAAAATCTTTTTCCTTTTCTTTCAACACTAGCACAGCCTGTAAACATGGATTAGGATGAGGAGTGTGACATAAAGGAGCAGAGTCTTGAGTTGTGCAGAACTTCTAAATAAATGATAGTGACATGATTAAACACTAATATTCAAGTCAGTATTTCTAGAATTTGTAATTAGGCTACAAAATATGCTGTCACAGAGAAGAGCTTCAGTACTGTTGAAGCTGATGGTGCTCACGACAGTAACAGTTAGCCCAGATGTTGTTCTGTATAGACTGAAAACCTTGTTACCTCTATTCATCTGGATAGCGTGGATGCTCATTAAATTATGAAGTCGTGTTTCTTCCAAGCACTTGTGTATTAATGATCCAGTAGTGCAGAGAAGTCTGATTTTTTGAAAAGTAAGCAGGTACTGCTCTGTCTGAAGGGCAGGGTTGACTCCCCACAGAACAAAGACTTCTTGGAGATGCAGAAGGGCCATGCCTGTCCACATGTTGACTCTCAGGCTGTGTGTGTCCAGGTATATACCTGAGGTTTCCTGATCCAGCACTCCTGATAGCAGCAGTCCTTTGCAGCCCCACTGCCAGGACCTTCCAAATCTTAGCTTGCTTTGAGTTTTGAGATTATTGCTCAAAACTAGAAATGTTCAGGACTGCCCTGGAGGGATGTGACATTAACTGGAGAGAAACCTGTTCCTCTTCAGAAGGAGAAACCAAATTTTGCTGCCGTAGCCAGAAAATCTAGAGAAAACTTAGTGATATCTGCAGCACTATGGTAGACTTGTGCTTTTTTGTGTGGCCCCAAGTCCTATGCACAAATCATTTGCTGAAACGCAGGGTCAAAGCCAAACAACATGGGACTACAAACTGAGTAATTTGCATCAGCCTTTTAGCAGGTATGTGGACTTTGAGGATTGTGCCTTGAAACTTGAACTGCCTAATGGGGTCTGCACTCTCACCTGTCATAAATGTGACCTGTGTACTTATATACCTTCTCACACACCTACACCTCTACATGCCAGAGGTGCAGCTGAGACTAGTATTAAACCCAGGAATTGTCTACGGTAACAGACAATGGAAGTGAAACCCATTGTAGATTTTGGTGGGAATCTTCATGAGCCTGCACTGTTGGTCTATATTTTGTGAGAAGGTAGGACCAGTAATTCCCTCCTTTCTGACAAGCCATCCCATGTAATCGCAAAAGACATAGTCTCATTTCTCCACCATTTTCCCTGACACCTGCTAATACGTTGCTATAGGGTTTCTTCATCATTACAGTCTATGTTGATTGCATGCAGCTTTGGTTTCTTTGACATAAGTGTCTAAAGCATTTTTGTTGTCAAGCCTTCTGTCTCTTTCCTTTTTTTCTCTCTTGCTTTCTTCTTTAAAAAACAAAAAGAAAGAAAGATTGGATCCAATTTTCATCAGACTAACATCAGCCTGAAGATATTTTCATCAATTCTTGGCAGATGCTAGATGGACTGCATGCTAATAAATGCTTTTTTGTGATTGTTTCCCTCACACTTGAGTCCATTTTCTGTGAGCACCGTATGAAGTAATTTCAAGCTTTTAATTGTTTATGATATCTGGCACTTCCAGACTCTGTGAATGTTTCTGTGTCTGTGAAAGACAATTATTAAGCACCAGAAAAAAATGTTGCCATGCTACTTGCTGTTAATGCTGAGGAAGACCTGCCAAACCTTGCAGTATTTGTGCGTGCTATAGAGGTGGAAAGAAGGGGAGCTTCTGGAGCTAATAATAGCAGCAGCTGTGTGGCTAGGAGCCTCATAATTGTAACTCCATGATGACAGTCTGATTCAAAACATAATGAAATCCATATTTCTATCTATTTCTGTAGGTCTTGGATCAGTTCTTATGAATAAAAGTTGAAAAGAAATTTGGATGTTTTTGCTTAAGACCAAAAGATCTTTTCCTCTTCAGATGCAGGCAGGTCTTTTTTAGCATTTGACAGGATAAGATTTTCAATGTATTCATAATGTGTTTTAAATGAAGCATCCCCTGATCTTTAAGATCATCTCATGCAGTGTTGGCACAGTGGTTGCATTTACAATCAGATAACAACAAGACCAGAATACGGTTGCTAATAAGTTGCTTCTGCCTCGCACTTCTGTTGGTTACCTTCGTGGGAGTGTGCAGAGTGTTAAAGAACATGACTTGCTACGGTTTGGCAGACAGCATCGTTCTAGTGCATTTTGAGGGCTATCAACAGTTCAGAGATGGTGAAACTCCTCAGTGGGCTGTTCATTACAAGAGTAACTAGAGACAGTGGACTTCTTAATTCCCCGTGTGTACCAAGTGGTGTTCCTTACTGTACCAAAACAACATGCCATTTTTAGCTGCTTCGTTCAAACCCGGACAAGTTCCAAAGTGATGTCNTGCAAGCAAAGGGTGCAATGGGAATAAACCTTTGTCTGAAATAGGTGAACAGCCTGCTGAGGTGTTTAAGGCTCAGATCTTTGAGACCGTATTATATTTTTTTCTGGTGTTTTTCCCTCTCGCACTTCTCCTATCACACTCATTTGGAATATTTCCTCAGTAGTGAGCGAGGCAGCACTTCCAGATTTGGCCTATGTAATTATTTAGGGTTGCCTAGGGATGCTTAAGGAAGCAATAAGAACAAAGCTTTCCTATGTGGCAGTTCCTACAAATACTTTTGCAGCTTCCAACTAATTTTACCTCAGGAGATAGCCTGAGCAGGATTCCAGTTTTGTCTTTTTGGTAGCCCTCGATGGCTTTCTTTACCAAGTTCTTGCTCGGTCTATTGAATCCATGCAGACTTTTTGCATTCAGAGCATCCTTTATTAACATCCTAGACATGTCTAATACGTTCAGGTCAAGAACCATGAACTTGCCTTTGGTTTGTATGTGACTCCTCCTGCTGTCATTTGATGCTGTAGTTTTCATATTGGATAAGACTGTATAATCAATCCCTGCCTACCCCTGTTCATGCCATGTCTGGTTTTATATACGACTGTCATATTCTTCACTCACCTGCTCCCATCTTTGTGTAAAGGAAGAAGACACTTAAATTACTGCATCTGTATTTGCATCTGGTCAGATGAGAGCGCGCTGTTGCTGAGCATGTCAGCTTTTTATCTTGTCGCACGGCAGTCTTCAGTTTTAATGGCCAGCTTAGCATAGGTTCTCTGAAATGTCTTTATGAAACAAAGTGAGTTCCCCTGTGCCCATTCCCCTCTTATTACTGCTCAGTAAAAACAACCTGGAGCTGTGCTAGATAGTTCTAGAGAAACATCAGCAAGTAGTGAGATGGGAAAAGCAGTGGGTAGCAGTGAGCCAGCAGAGGGAAACAGCTGGAAGACTCATTGTAGGATTAGTTGTTTTGCTTGACTTCTTAAAAGGAACCTTGTATTTAACTAAATGAACTACATATTCTAGCTCTGGGCAAGAGTGAGAATTTAAGCACTGAGCACTGCCTGTTAAAGATGCTGGAAGGTAGGAAATAATTCAAACATCTCCAAAGAGTTAAAATTGGAAAGCTTAGAGTTAAATTGAAAATTCTGAAAGTGTGAACTTTGCCTGTTTCATATCAATAAAACTATTGTCTAAATCCTTCACAGTAGTAACTGACTAGATGTAATACATCTGCAGAGATTTTTAAGCATAAGACTCTAGAATCAGTTTCTAAAAGTGAATTTTTAAGCGTCTGAGGGAACAAGGAACAGAAACGTCACTGATGTCAGACAAACTCAGTCTTGAAGCAAAAATTGCAGGAATTTTATCAAGATGTGATGATGGATTCTTTATTGCTGTCAAACTGGATGTTTTTCTAAAAGATGCAGTCTTGTAACAAGATTTCCTTCAGGGAATGCCGCTTCAGAGCAATCCTACACCCTGCCTTGTGCTGGAGGTCACATTGCAGTCTGTTCTCCTGGTCTTACCATAAAGAAATTATGGAAGTCATATTCAAGAAAAACGTCCGTGTTGTGTTATTTAAATGATGCTTGGGTTTCAGTGCTGAGCACAGGAAAATCCAAGTAACAGCTGCTGGGCGCTCCTCATTTGACAACCAAATAAGATATTTCAAGTATTCATTCTTGACCTTACTCTCTAAAGACATTGATTCTACAAATACAGCTTGAAAATTCTTTGAAGTTTAAAAAGAGGCAGAGTCTTTCCCCAAAATTTACTAAAGACTTCACAACTAGTTAATACTGAGGAAAGAGAAACGTGCTGGGTGTAACCCCGTCTTTCTTCCTTGGACACAGCTCATGCACAGGCAGGACTGTGGCCACAGGGTGTTTGCTTTCATAGGTCAGTGGGACATACGGGTGCATGCCTGCACCCGGACACGTCAGTGCATTTCTCCACTCCTCTGAGTGCAATGTCCAAAAATAAAATTGTTATTGAGTCATCATAACGGCGGGCGTCAGTTAAATATTTATATGATTGCAGCAATCTGTGCCTAACAGCTATTTTTCAAGTTTTTGGCAAAT
This sequence comes from Pandion haliaetus, assembly GCA_013401275.1. NCBI lineage: Eukaryota > Metazoa > Chordata > Aves > Accipitriformes > Pandionidae > Pandion > Pandion haliaetus. Next base: position 82,276 of record VYZV01036192.1, on the reverse strand, counting down.
CTAGGCTGATACCCCCACAATACTCACATTTCTGGCTGCTTGGGAGGCTTTCCTGTGGAGCTACAAGATTCAGCACCTTTTTAACAAAAACGGAATTATGAAACGAGACTTGAGATTGGATGTGTGAAGTATGCACTTTTAGGCCTGGTGTTTACATTTCTTGTTACTTCATCTCAGTTCAGGTTCTTTGCACATATTTTGGTCTTCACATACTGTTAAAATGCTCCCACTAGATTTTTTTCTTTGTGCTTAGGTCTCGAAGAGGATGATGTTGCGGAGAACTACGTAGCTTGTGAAATAGAGGTCCCCTGTATTTCTGTGGTGTATAACACCCAGGCTAGGTGATTTTGAGGGTACAAACCACTGTCCCTTCCCAGACAAAAATGAATGCTTGGAGAGAGAGATAAAGAGGAACTGCTCTAAAATCTGTCTTTGGATCTTTGCCATAATATTGGGGGTTTTAATTTTGATTAAGGTCCATGTTTGTAGCCCGATCAAATTCCATGTGAAAATTGCTGTGTAGGTGCAGACTTCTCTTCCTTATAACAAATGAAACCTATTTTCTTTCCCTTTGTATTCTTACCGCTTGTGGGAGCAGGTGTACATACATCAACGTAACAGCTACATTTTCTAAATACCTTGGATGCTGCTGGAGCTGTTTAACCACTTAAAATTTGCTTTTTCCTCAACAATTGTAAGAAAACAGTCCATTCAAAACAGTTATTTGTATTTTTATTTATAAGGACTTGCACTTAATCTTAAAAAAGACAGCAACAACAACAAAAAAAAGTCCAAAATGCAGTTATGTAAAGTCTTTTCAATTACTGTTGAGCTTTGCATAGTTATAACACTTTTGCTTAATACATAAATATGGAGCTGTCTTGAGAAAATATGGCATTGGGGAGCTTGCAAAAAAGACCAGTGACAGCTTTGCCTGGGTTTCCCAAAGGCAAGTTGCTCTCTGACAGGTATTTATCCAGTGTCTTAGGAGTTAGTTAAAAGAAGCCAACCCGAGAGTCGGAGGCTGTGCCCTCTGGCAAACGTGCGTAAGTTTGGTTTGCACTGCATGAGTGCAGCTTGTCACATAAATGTATGTGTATAAAAGATCTTGAGCAGGATGGGACACCTGAGGATTGCATTTCTGCGTTCACGCTGGTGATTGCTGCTGTGGTGTATTTGCCTTGTAGCTGGTGTAAGGCCTCGTGGAAAATGGAAATTAGGGGTCTCATTGGTGTGGTAGCAGTTACCCATGGCAAAGGCAGTATTTATGTAATTGCTCCCTCCACATATGTTCCTGTTTCTGTTCTGATCTCCTGAAGGTAAAGGAGTGGAGGTATGTTCAGGGCCCTGAGGGTGACCACCACAGAGCGAGAAAGCTGATGGCAGCTCCTCCACGGCTGATGTATTTAGCACCAACAGGGCTCATCTAAGCAGTGCAATGGGAAGCAGTGGCGGCTGTGGGGAGATAACCACTACCAACAACTTGTCTCTCAGTGTTCACCTTTTTGCATTTGCTAGTAAATTTGCTTCTCATGTACTCCAGCACGGAGACCACACTACCAGTTGTGTGAGATGCAGTGGCTAGTACAAGTATGGGTTGGGCTAGGCTGTTAATAAGTTATTGCTTGAGACTTGCTCCATTGCCCTCTTATCTGTATGGTGCCGTAGCAGGGGCAGCTTCTGTCAAATAACTTACCCATTTATGTTACAAAAGCTATTCATTAAATAGTGAGAGGTACTCCAGTGCTTACCAGACAAGGTGCTGAGCAGGCTGCGTGGAGCAGGGGTTGGACTAGACAAGGACTCTATGAGGTAGCCCAGCCTCTAGCTCTTTCAAGCACCCAAGTGCCTTCCCTGATGACCCCTGCGAGGGTGACCATTGTACCACCTAGTCATACGCCCCTTCTGAGCGTTTAAGGAAAACACACAGTCCAGATCCATAGGTCAGACTGAGACCACTCACGTACAAAGACATGCTCATGTACAAGTGAGCCCTGTTAACTGCACGACCATCTGGCACAGCGCCGTGTGGGATGTGGATGTCCACCCCAGTGCCAAACATGCAAACTCCAGGAGAGGGAGGTCTTAGGGACACCAGATTTTGCAGAGACAAATTGACCTGGCTTATAGTTGCCTTGGTTTGCTGGGGCTTTGTGCCATGAGAGCCAGCCTCAGCCTGCTGCTGGAATGACCCCCGAGAGCATGCCTGGCATCACTAGGCTCCAGCTGACCATGCAGGGCAGCTGCCCTAATGCTGGGCTGACACTCTTCCTTCAATTAAAGCAGGGGACTGCCAGTGTGGGGGAAGCCATTAGCCTGGAGCATTGTATTGATTCTCCCTTCCCAGTGAGAAGTGCTTTTCTTTCACTTCTAAGGATTACACTGCTTTGTCCACTTTCTACTGAGCTCACTGCAGACTGAGTTTCCTGGGAAAAAAAAATACAGCCAAGAACCCTGTTTTCTTATTCTTATCTCCCATTTAGTTTCCTAATTGCAGCTTGAAAATAAAATATCCTTCCTGCTAATTTTATTCTTTTGTATTTGGGAAACGCTGCCAAGTGTGACAACTTCTTCCTTCCAAAAACGCAGTGTTAAGATGTTTTTTCCTGCTTCACAATGACAAAACTGTCAAGAAGCATTGGAGTCAGGAGAAACATGCATTTTGTGTGTGCCAGTGAAGCAGTGCTTATTATGTTTAGTTTAATTTAAATCTGTCTGCAACAGAGGGATGTGTTTATTTACACATTTCCTGATAATGATTTGAATCTGAAAGTTATTTCTGCATTGGAGTGTAAGGACTTCGAGTGGATTTTCCCCAAAGCAGCTAAAGAGATCAGGTATCAGCATTCAGTAGGAGTTGGGGGCTACATCTTTTATACTCCGTATTAAAAACTTCAGCTTAGGGGACCTTCCATTTTCAAACCAGACTACTTGTTCTCCTTTAATACCACACTGGAGGTTTTTTTTGCCTGGAAAATACCAATACCAATACCAATGTAAAACACATGGAGTTTTTTAAGAAAATGTGTTGTCACCAAGTCCAGGGAAGAAACATTGCCTGGCTGCACTTTGGGGTTGGCGGGGGGTGGGCACCGTGAGGCTTTCGTCAGTACCTTGAGACCCTGGGGCTGCTCCACAGAGTTCACTTACCCTACAGGCTCAGGAAGATACAATTAGGAGGGTAGATGGAAAGTTAATATTTCTTTGTCCAAAGTGTCCCCCTTTCCGTAGAAATAAAGACATAAATGGAGACATGAAGCACTTCAAGCTTCTGTAGTAATCAAGCTACGAACAGCTTCCCCATGTCTTGCAGAACCCATTCCCCACTGTCCTTGTACCCTTGACTATGGGACTGACTTGAGCTTTGCCTCATCCCTAAACTGCAAGTTGCTTCCAGAAGAGGGTGTGAGAAGGGAGGCGGGGCATGAAGCACTTTGCAAACTGCTGTTGGAGAGTCCAGAGTAGTCTCTGCTGTACTGACCCCATTAGTGGGCAAGCTGCACTAAAATACTTACAATAAATTGCATGGCATGTAGGGAGCGAGCTCTGGGATGAGACTGATGTAAGACATGGGAATGGTGTCGCGTCCCGGAGTTGGAGCGACTCAGGTTCGTGGATTTCCTTTGTCAGAATTAAGGTGAAACGACACCAGGGGAGTTCAAACAACAATCAACATTTATTCAACCTAGCTAACCTTGCCCAAGTACAAGTGAATTTATCAATATGAACCTTGCATCATGTCATTAAGCCACTGTTTGAAAAGAGAAGGGAGGTGTAGAAAAAGAAGTGGAAAAAGGAACATGAAACTGTGTCAGAAGGGGATCCCTCCCATTGAGTCACGAGGTTCAGAGCGGACCCCCTTGCTTTCTGGACTCCTTCTCAAAGAGGAGCCCAGGAGCAGCTAGATCCACTCCTAGTCTCAGACTTGGTCAACGGTTTATGTTTCAAACGATGGGGTGTAGGGACTGTGGAAAAGAGAGAGGAAAAAGAGAGAGAAAGAAAGAAAGACAGAAAGAAAAGAAAAAGAGAGAAGAAAAGGGTTTCACCAGTCCTGGGTCCAGTGTTGGTCCAGCCAGCATAGAGATCCAGTTCCAGAGGGCATGCACCGAGAACTCGTTCTTCCTTCTTTTATAGTGTCTTAGTCGGTGGTCTCGACACGTGCAGTTCACATTCCCAGGGTTCTCTGGAATCGGTCAGTGAGCTTGGGGTGGGTTCACTGGGGAGTTGCTTCTCTTTCTCTGCTGGCATGACCACTTAAGATAGAAGCACAGTCCCATCCTCCAGGTGCATACGCTGTGCTCCTTCTCATGGTCACTTAAGATAAGGAATTGCAGCCTTGGAGAAGTGCGGTCCCACCCTCCATGGGGCCCTCTCCTCCGGCCACATTGTCCTGTTCACACAACTCCAGCATTTTTACAGAGGCATCTTTTCCACCAAAGTTCTTTAACGAATGTTTGAGACATTGGCTATAATTTGTCAGACTGTCACAAATGGCTCTTTGTAATATTAGAAACCTGGCGCTAAACCACAGAGTCAGGAAAACAAATATAACTTTTAACACAAAATAGAAGAACTAACTTCCTGGGATCATTATATTTACAATGGTGCTGCCTTGCTGACCTGTCAGAACTGGAGAAATCTTTTTCTTCTTTTTTTTTTTTTCTTTCTGGTGTTATAAGACAGATGGTATATGCTCTTAAGTAACGAAGTAAGCCATGTTCCACACAAGATAAGACACTTGACAATGTTGCTATAAATGTGCAGAGGTTGTGCATTTGTCAGTTAAAATAAATTCTTTCAAATAATTCTTTCTCTGTAAGTTTTCTCCCTTAACAGATGTACAGTTAATCACAGAGTGAAATCTCTTTCCCCCTGTAGATTGTGTTCCGGAAAATCAGCGATGTCAAACGTGAAGAAGAGGAGAGAATGAAAAGGAAGAACGAAGCGCCTCTGATCTTACCCCCAGACCACCCTGTCCGCCGACTGTTCCAGAGGTTCAGGCAGCAGAAGGAAGCGCGGCTCGCAGCAGAGAGGGGCAGAGATCCGGATGACCTGGACGTGGAGAAGGGGAACATTTTAGGGGAGCGCTCCTCCACCCGCTCGGTGGTCAAAGCCAGCGTTGTGACTGTACGGGAGAGTCCGGCAACTCCTGTGCCGTACCAGTCCGCTTCAACGTCTGGGGCATCTGACCAGGCAAAGCTGCAGGCCCCGACATCGGACTACGCAGGATGTAAAGCGTCGGGCGACTACCCCCGACGAAAAGGCTGGGCCAAATTCAGAGACGCCTGTGGGAAAGGTGAAGACTGGAACAAGGTCTCTAAAGCAGAGTCCATGGAGACTTTACCAGAGAGAACTAAAGCTTCGGGAGAAGCTACCCTGAAGAAGACAGACTCTTGTGATAGTGGCATTACAAAAAGTGACTTGCGCTTGGATAACGTTGGGGAGACAAGAAGCCCACAGGACCGCAGCCCCGTCCTCACCGAGGTCAAGCATTCTTTTTATCCCATCCCAGAACAGACTCTTCAGGCCACCATGCAAGAAGTGAAACACGAGTTGAAAGAGGACATCAAGGCTTTAAACACAAAAATGACCAATATAGAAAAACAGCTTGCTGAGATACTTAGGATATTAACATCAAGAAGAAGCTCCCAGTCGCCACAGGAGTTGTTTGAAATATCAAGGCCCCAGTCTCCAGAATCAGAAAAAGACATGTTTGGAGCTAGCTGAGGTGTTTCTTTTTAAAAACCAACCAACCAAGAGCCCCCCTAACATTTTAAATTTAATCTTTCTTGAAAACGAGTGAGGGACCAGTTCATTAAGCATGTTCCCTGTGTCTAAAAAGGTACGGTAACAGGAATTGCAACCTCATGTCAAGATGGCAGCTGACTCTGAAGCCTTTTTGACAGCAAGGGTACAGTTTCTAAAGTTTTTCTTTTTTCCATTGGTGCCCATTCCCCCCTGCTCCCCGTCTCTCTCTCGGGATGTTGGAATAAGAATTCTGACAGCAGCAGCTGTCCCCATGAGCCCCAGGTGACCCCTGAGGTTTTTGGAGCATGCCTTATGTCATTAGCTTGGGTTTTGCCTATATGAATATGTGAATAAGCACTTGCCAGGGTGCTTACATCTTCAGTGTTTGGGGTGGGGGGTGGGGTTGCTGCTGCTGTCACTGTCTCAGTCACCTGTACAGCATGTTAAATGTCACAGTATATTTTCATATATCTGTAATAATACACAGAGCAGTAGGAGACGTATTTCATTTCAGTAGAGTGTGTGCTACTGGGTACAGAAGTTATTTTTGGGTAGTCAAGGAAGGGCTAAAAAGATGAAAAAAATTGCACTTTTTAATTGCAAACTGACATATTGCTAAAGCAATTACATTTAACAACATCCTCAACAATAGCCACAGTTATTTCAGGTCTGTTAATAAATGGGGTCTTCCACATTCTCATTCACTGAGTCAAAGATAGTGATTTTCAAAAACTTAACTTGTGTCTCAGATGACTTTGAATATTTGTTACCTTTGCTTTTAATTCCAGCCACTGGAGGACAGAGGGTTGAGTGTGTAGCATACCTGAGCACAGCCCGCTGCACAATGTATTGTGAACATCAACAACAGGTCCTGCAGATTTGCCTCCCCATGAAAATATACTGTGGCATTTATGTCCTGGTTTTGCTACGAATCCGCTCTTTTAATTCTTGTTAAATAATTATTCAGAAGTTTCTGGTTTGATAATGTTCATTGTAGCCAAAGGCTTTCACAGAACTTTTAAAGATTTTAGATTGTGGCATTTTTCTCTACATCCAGATGTACTGTTCCTGATCTAATCTAGCTCGTAAGCAAATGGATAGTAGAGGTAGAAATACAGTGCTTACTGTATACAAGTGCTATTGTAGCAAGGAAACAAAAAGATCTGCTTCTTAAAGAAGGAGATGTTTCCAAAACTTATATTTTCATAACTTTTTCTGGAGGAAGATTGAAGCACTTTACCAAAACTACTCTTCATTATTCATTAGATAGGGTAGCATAGCTGGTATCATGCCTTGGGTTATCACCTTGGGATATAGGTGTATATTCACAGCATATTCTTTCCACTGATCCGGTATGTTCACTATTTAACAGTAGGTTAGAACTCAGAAGCATGGTGCAATACTTTTTTGGGTTTTCATTTTTAATGGCAATAGGTCTTAACACAGTGTGGCAGTAGTTAAGTCTCATTCTTTTTCTGTGGTACGAAGTCATTTACAAAACCCCACGTTTTTAGGGGGAAGATTTTTGTTCATGTTAAGTAAGGAAGAGGCAAGGAAAATGACCCATTTGAAAGGATTTCTGCTGGCCTGATGCTTGCATGGTGCAATGCAGAACTGTGTCAGACATCCCTGGGGAAGTGTGAGGTCCACTGATGAACCGGCACAGTGGTGAGGCCGTGCTGTGCAAAGCTACCAGCTCAGGTCTTAAAGTCAGTGTATGTGTTTGTATCTGTTCCTGCGGTAACTGCCCTTGCTCTCAAAGATGCTGATTATCCTGAGCGCAGCACCACCGTTTCCAGGTCCAGAGGCAGCTGGTTTAGGATTTGCTTTCAAGAGTCTTGGTTTGATATAGAAGTGCCCACAGACTGTGAATACTTACCCAAGGACTGAAATATTCCCAGGAAACAGGTATTGGGATCAAATCTGTAGGTTACCTTTTCCGTCCCACAAGAAAAGGCAGTAGGGAGATGACTTGTTCTGAAACCGAGGTGCCATTTCCTTAATTTATTTCGGGTTCCATGTTTAGGATTTTCCAGTGGTAACTGGTGTCTTTTACAGTTACGCGCTGCAGACATGCAGTATCGAGGAAGGCTCTCTTTGACCAAAGTCACGCTGTGTGTTTGGTGCTTTAATCACTGTAAGTGGCAACAGTTTCCTGTAATAGCTATGGCGTAATTGCCGTGAGAAATCCATACATCAATGGTTTCAGTTAGAAACTGTTGAATGATTTTTTTCTTTCTAGTCTCCTCAGTAAATTCATTGGATAGTGAAATTATGCCTAAGTAGACCACAGGTGTACTGATATACAAGGATTATAATTGATGCCCAAAAGTTCCAGCAAGTTTTTAGAGATTGGCTTGGAGCCAGTTTCCTAATCCAGGCAAGTTCCTCATCAGCATTATGCTCCTGACACTAGGTTTTCTTCATAAAATTTTTGAAAGGCTGAAAGTCTTGCTGAACTTAGCAAACACTTTGTGAAAGTGTCACTCTCGTTTACCTGCAGTTGGATAAACATGGAAATTAGCTTATCCCAGGTGGATGAGGGAGGAAATGTTTATAACCTCTGAAGTGTGTGCCTAGTATCTCCAGAATTGCAGTGCAGACGTAGAATTAAATGTGCAGTTGCAGGTTACCTGGCCCTTTACCTTGCTGATACCGAGTTGAAGTTTCTCAGTGGTATTTTTATGTGCCCTCAGGGATATGTTAAATGTTATTCAGCAGGGTCAGCGCTAGAAGCCCCATAATTAGCCACACCTGTGAAGAAAGGAAGACAAGTCCCCGTTTGCTGCGGCTACTTGTTGCGTAGCCCGACGTTCGGTATGATACTGTACTCCTGCACACCCTGTATGACAACAGGTGGGTGCAGCGCAGAATCCTTTTTTACGGCTTTTATGAGGCTCTTATAATGGCCTATAAAGCCATTTATAATCCATTTGTAAAGCCTTCGAAGATTGTAATATACTCCTGAATTACACTTAAAATTTAGTGTCTTTGAAGATTATGGCCAAATTTGATTTTGTTTGGCCATGAAACTCCAGAGAAACTTTGCTCCTTACAATGACACCTTCAGGATGACTGCTCCAGGTCAGCACTGACAGCAGTCAATGTCATTCAGATTTGCAGAGCTGTAACTGAGATTAGACCCATTTTATTATGATTTTATGAACTGGCAGGCACTAAAACTAGTTGTAGGAGACTGCATCACCCATCAGTAACCTGTATATGTTGTAAGAGAATTTGAAAAAAATATACTATCTAGAATGAACTTGGTCTTTGGATTCCCTGGGCTACCGAGTGGTTAAAATGAGCAAAACCTTGCCTGCTATGGGACTAGTCACTCCTTTGAACTTCGGACTAATTTGGACCTGTGCTGTGGTGCCCGTGCTCTGCCAATGCAGCACTTCTCCTTTAGAGAGTGGTTGAAAGCATCAGCGTTACAAATCTGTCTTTCTCCATTGAGCCTTACACTTGGATGCCTACGGCTGGATGGCATGCGTACCCACTGTTAATTGTTACTTGTTCTTTCATTTTATTTGTCAGCTTTTCCTTTTTCTTTTGTTTCTCTCTACAAGTTGGCTAAGCCTTTTCACTTAAATTATTTTCCAGCTTAGAAATGAATGATCTCTGAACATGAGACTCTGCCCCTTAACAAGCAAATGCTTGTACATACTATAAGAAAAAAGAAAAAACAAAAAGCCTCAGTTTTAACTGTGTTCTGGCATAGTGCTTCTGCCATTTAACAACCTGCTAAATAACCTGCATTAATCTAAAAGAGATGGTGTGTTCCATTTTTACTATACAACGGAATTAGATTTCAGTCAAAAGAAGACAGCTGAGCGAAAGAGCCTGGGTTATGATTTGGTAAAATGGGAACTTCTGAAAATTCATGCTTAAACTGTTAGAAAGAATGCCAATATGCAGCACGGGATTAAAAAAGCAAAACCCAATCCTAACCCCTACCATGTTCAGATACATTTACTTCTGCCTGGTATTACATGTGTACTTTTAAAAACACCATTCTTGTTTTAAATCTCTTTCACAGTGCTGCCCTGAATCCCAGCGAACACCCTGTTTAACAGCTTCGAAGGTGATGTTCTGTTTCTACAGTACTTCACTTTAATGAACCGAACAAGATATTTACTGTGAATATCTGGTGATATATTTTCAATCGCTCTTAACCAGTCTGTGAAAGAATTGAATACATAATTTGTCTTTACTATATAAACAACGTGTATGATTACACTTGTGCAGATGCGTGTACATACACACATATATATAATATCTATGTATAGGTAAGTCTATGGATTGCATTTCTGTTAAGTAAAAGCCCGTCCCTCATTTAATGATTCCACTTCAAGAACGGAGCCTAAATCTTCCCAGTAGACACCCACCGAATGTCCTAGTTAGTATCTTGTTTGTTAACTGTTGAACTTTTAAGGCCATGACTTTTGATTTCTGTAGTTGGCCTCAACTTTATACTGTTAGTCTGGTGAGTATTGTGACTGAGAGAAGATCTGGCAAGCATTGTGATAGTCAGGAAACAGAAATACATGTGAAATAGGAAAAATGCTGTATCATAGTTGGTGGGAGTAAGGCTCCTAAGCCACTATTTATTGCTCACAGTATCTCTGAAGATGAACTGCCCTGGTAGTGCTTCTCGTGGCTTTTCCTGCAAGAGAGATGATGGAATAAACGGATTTCTTTTTCCTGGTACCAGGGTCTGTCTCAAAGGTGCTGAGCCTATCCTTCCCACGGGCAGTGTTAACACATGGTTGCTGCACCTCTGCTTTCTTGTCCTGGTGTTAGGTGGTGAAAAGCATCTTCTACTGAAGTCTTCATGTCAACATAGTCTCCTGTGGGTGTATTCGCAGTAACAAAGTCTGTGTTTCAGCTGCACTTCTGATTCATTAAGACAAACCTTTCAGAGAGAGTCCTGCGCAGGGGAAGCTCCAGAAATTTGAGGTGAGGCACAGTAGGATACTGTATCCTCCAATCTGACATAGTTTTGACCACATTGTTGTGGCAAGCATTGATTCAATTAAATAAAAATAAAGCTTTTTGCAATAAGGTATATCCAACATTTAGCCTTAAGACCCTTTCATAAGTGATATAATTCAAACTGTGATTCCATTCTCCTTCCTTCTTAATGTTCTGTAGTATTTACAGTGTTGCCTAAAGATGAAGCACTTTGATTAGCTTTCTAAATCTAATGAAAATCACTTGCTGGTAATCACATTTCTTTCTCCACTTATTGCCTTCTTATTAGGATAGTGAATTACTCCACTAGCCCTCTCCCCTCACAAAACAGAGAGACATAACTATTGTCTAAACACTTTTGTGTATCAGGGAGCCAGCCCGTCATATCGCAAAAGTATTTCAAAGATTTTTTTTTTACAGTTCTACAAAGCTAGTGTGAATTTACCTGCAACTGTAATTTGTTTCAACCTGATTGTTGAGTGTCGTGTAAACATATTTGATGTGTAATCCCAGACCATCTCTGTAACTGGATCTAAATGCCTAGTGTTAAGAAAACAGTTCGGGGTTTTCACTAACTGTTCTGAAAGGCTCATGGTTTTTTTGATTCTTCCCACTGAATCTGTGACCACTGACATAGAAAAAGAATAATTTTAGCTGTAGATGAAAGAATTTCAATAATCTTGTACCAGGATGAACTGCTATATAAAGAAATACCAAGTTTTCTAATGAATGTGTTATATTATTGTACCTACATACAATCAGTATTTGTACATCTGTTGGAGACCTGTCTGCGTTTCAATATTTAGCCACCACTGCATGGACACTTTATTGATATGCAGTTAATGCAGTTGCTTTGGCGCTTTTCAGTGTACTTCACTTGTTTTTATCCTTTCAGAAATCCACCAAATACTCTTGGTTCTTTTTCTTTGCATTTGTCACTTTGTTCAATGAAGCATGACTAGAAAAAAAGAGAACGAGTAGATACTATTTTTGTGGTCAGCAAAGCAGCTGCCAGTAGATAAAACAGTGTGTGTATGTATGTATACGCACTGTCTGGGAATGTTTCAGTTACAAATGCAGCCACCTACATTAACGATATCCCTATTCAACATTTTTAAACAAGCACAAATAATATTTGTAAAAAAAAAGTTTAATTTTATTTATTATAGTAATAAACTATTTTATACATTACGTTAGTTGCTTTGGTGTGCTTTTCTATGTGTTGAATATGTGCTTATAAGATCAACCAGGGGTTTTAAGTTACTCTCTAGAACTTCTTCTGGCTAGCCATTTTGTTGCTGTTGTTTTTTATCTTGAGTGCTATCAGTAGAGAAGTTTGATATTACTGTTTTGGTCATAAACAATTCAGGTTGTTTCCTCAGATTTCTGTCTGCTGTCTATCAGTACAATCGGGATTTACACTTCCAGAGTCACTGTAAACTGAACTCCGGTGTTCTGTAAAGTGAATATCCTGGCACCGCAGGCAGCGTCCTGCACTGTGGACTCCAGTCTGGGCCAGGTGTCTGCTGAGCAGGAACAAGATCACCAGAGGACTGGCTGTGACCTGTCTGAAATGATCGTTTGATATCCTGAGGGTACGGTCGGGACAGGCACACATGACAGGATCACACACCGCAGCTGTTCCTGCGGGCCAGCAGCCGCTCTGCACGTGGTATACAAAGTTTTAGTCTTCGGGATGTCAGCCTGGACCCCATGAGCTTCGCACCCGGTTTTGTGGTACATTCTCCATCCCCTTGCTGGAGGGCCTGGTGAACGTGGCTGCCACCTGTATTAAGACACTTCATGGGACTGTGAATCTCATCTTCAAAAGAACAGCAATAAAGCATAAGCTTTCAGACTGCACAGATGAGGCCAAACTGTACTGAGACCAGCCAGGGAGCACAGTGAGGAGCTATTTTTAACACCATCTCTGCATCCACTGTAGTATGTGTTGTGACAGGATCGCCAGTCGCTAGCATTGTTTCACTGGCCAGAATGAAAATCCAGCTTTCTTTCTCCTATTGTTATACAGTGTTCCCTGTACTTACTAGAAAAGGGAAAATTACCATAGTGAAGGCATGTACGGTGGGGGGGGGTGTCTAAGGTCTCTAGAGGTGGTTCTTCTCATTTTCTGAACTCTCCATTATTTTCTTTGCTCTGGCTTTTCCTGCATTCTTAGCAGCCTCCTTGGTTGTGCTGCAAGCTTAAATTAGTACAAAGAAGGATAGCATTGCCCACACAATGTTCCCCATCCCGGCTCCCCTCCCCTTGTCAGCCCCACAGCCTTTCAAACCAAAGGTTATTAACTATGGCACTTTTTGCCCAGATTTGTGTGCCAAATTGCAAAGCTCATGTTCCACCTGCCGGCTCGTCAGGCCTGGGCTCAGCTGAGCAGCGAGCAGCCCCCTGGCCCACCTGTGCCAGCCCCTGCTCCTCATTCACTGCACCTGGGAGCACGTTCAGAGCAGGGACAAAAGGTTTCTAGTGCCCAGGGTGTGCGCTGCAGCTTCTGACTTCTCTCAGCAATAATTGGAGGTATTGCTGCTTCTGTTTTGTTATCGGTTAGTGTGAAAAGGGCAGCGCCTACAAGATGCCTGAAGGTGTGTAGCCTTGGGGTTGGAGAGCTTGGGTTTGGAGCCTGTGTAACGCTATACAGCCTCCTCGGGGCTGTAAAGGAGCCCCTTGCTGGTTGTACGGTCTGGCGGGGGGCTGGACCCCAGGGAGCCTTCCTTGCCTCTACACTGCCACGTGCGTGCCAGCTGCTGGGGACCCCTCGCAGGGACGTGGGGGCTTTGCCTGGCTGGGTCTGTGGCCCCAGGGCACTCGGCTGCAGGGGCACAACAACAACTCCTGGAGCAGTCTGCGGTGTGTCGGCTTGTGGGGAGGTGAGTGTTGCTTATGCGGTTTTGAATTTTGCATTTGGTAATGGGGGTTCTTAATTGTCCTGTGGTGTGTTTTAGTATCTCTGTTGAGGTCAGAAGCACTCGGGCTCCAATGCTTTTTTGCACTGCAGTAAGTACAACCAGCATAAACCAGCTCTTCTGTGCTGTCAGAACCTGTGGGACTGAACTGTAGCAAATCTACCCCTTCTCGCACACGTGTGCAATAGCAACGTCTTTTATTTGCTCCCCTCTGTCACTAAAGGAACATGAAAACTGTTTCTGCTCAGTGCGTGCCAGCAACGCGCCTGTGCCTGGTGTGGGAGGATGCTTGGAACAGCCCACCAAAACCTGGGGGCAGCGATGAGCCTAGTGCCCGTGTGCCCCCTCGCTTTGTGAGAGATGGCCGCTGCGCTCCAACCTGCCCACCCACAGTGGGCACTGAGACTTGAGGAGATCTTGGCTGACGAGCTGCTTTCCGTGCTCGCCTTGTGCTCCCGTGAGGTGGTCGGGTGGTTAGTAAGGCTGCGCATCCAACTGGAAAATGCTGAGAAGGATGCAGTGTTGCTGTGGTATTTATTGCTGCCAGTGGTGTGAGGGGTTTAATTGCAACAGGCATATAGCATATAAAGAACATCAGCAAATACAAATATTTTTTCACTGAGAAGATTGCATTTTTGCTCCTTTCGTTCTAATTCACCGCAACCTCAGTGACAGTATGTGGAAGCCGGGGGGAATTATCTGTCCTGTTCTTGAAAGGCAGAATGAGTAAAAACCTGTGAGAGATCCAAAGGTGGCATTAGAGTAACTGAACCCGTAACACATCTGCCAGAAGCAGATACGGAGACACTTGTGCACAGCCATATCTGGAAAATACATGTGCTCAAGCCTTGTCTTTGTGGTTTTTTCCTTTCCTCTTCCATTCCTGTTCCTCCTTCCTAACCAAGTTAAGCCCTCATGTGGCACAACCAAGTTTAAATTTAAGCTACCCCATGGCAAAAGTGTAGGCTTAAAACAAGCTTAACTTTGGCAGGTTCATCTGTCGTGACTGACTCTAAACCTTTCTCCCTAAAAATTCCCCCTGGTACTGATAGAGGCAGGAGTGCATTAGCAACCTCCAAGATTTTGCTTTTGAGATGACACACTTTTGTTGTTCTCCAAAGTGTTTCTTTTATTTTTGTTGTGGTTTTTTAAGCTTTGTTCACTTTTAGAGTTTTCTTTGAACATGTTTCTGCTCAGGTGGATGAGGAATGAGGCACTGGTATGGCTTTGCTGTTAATGCCTGCCTGGGGGAACGCATAGCCCCTGTGAATGTCACTGCAGTTTGTATGTGCAACTCTGAGGGGGACATGCTTTGTTTGGTATGGGTATTTGCCTCCATGTCCCCATTCTCCCAGCTGAAATACACAACTTGGGGAGAAAGAAACTGTCGTGGAGTACCTATTACATGTGTGGATTTCCTATAAAAGGAGGACTATGGCTTCTTCTTCAGCAGGGGTTGCCACTGGGGGGAAACACTAAGCAGCGGTAGCACACTGAGTGTGGTATTAAACCCGGGAGCTACCGTGTGCTCAGTAATGGGACCAAGACAGCTCAACAAGAAATGGTTCCCTGCAAGCGGTGGCTTACAGTGAATGGAGGTACAGATTGCTTTCAAACCTCTCCGGCAATCTTTTTTGGAGAGTTTTACAGTTAAGCAGATGCTATTTTAGAAGAACTAACAATAGCAGGAAAATTTATTGAACGTTCTCAGCTGTGGCACGAGGATAGGAAAGAGAGCTAAGATAATCCATATGTAGCCCCAAGTCAAAAGAAAGTATTTGTTTTGGTTTTCCTTTAGAATGATAACACTGCACATGTAACCACATTGAACCTGGTTATTGGAAGTGTGGAGACAGAAATACAAACTACAACAGTTCAGCTGAAAGCTAAATTGAAAAAAGCGTCTTTTAGGAAAGTGGGCAGAAATTGTGCATGAACTACTGCATGAATACAGTTCTGGCCACAAGAATTGTAAATAGCTCTGGAAAATGGGGGTGGGCATGTCTCATTTGTGAGCAGCAAATAAAGCAGCTGTAGTCGGGCTTGCTGAGAAGCTGCAGGCTGGTTGCTCTGACCTCAGTGGTGGACCAGGTGTTGGGAGAAGAGTGTGAGGTCGTGGCACTAAGTGGAAGGTCCATATCATGTAGCCAAAATAC
Organism: Pandion haliaetus; assembly: GCA_013401275.1. Taxonomy (NCBI): domain Eukaryota; kingdom Metazoa; phylum Chordata; class Aves; order Accipitriformes; family Pandionidae; genus Pandion; species Pandion haliaetus. The sequence continues at coordinate 66,474 of VYZV01036192.1, read as the reverse complement.
AGCCTTGGAGACCTGTCCTGGTGGGTTGAATCTGCTGCATTTCCTTTGTCCAGGAAAACCAGTTATGGAGGAAACCTAGCTGTGTCTCGGGAAAGCATCTGAGGAAACCCTAGGACAACAAAGAGTGAGAGGGCGAGTGCAGCCTGCAAACCCACCAAGGGGCCAGATGGCAGGGAGGGAGGGAGCGGGAATAGCTAAATGAAAGGATAGTACTGGCACGAGAGCGAATGGGACTGACTGCCCAGGAAGCTCCTTAGGCTGGAGGTTACAAAGGGCTGTAGCCCTCTTGAGTTACCGTCTGCCCAGCAGCTGTTGTAGTTTCATTAGTGGAGCGTGGCTGCCTTCTGGAAGGAGCCGTGAGATACTTCACCCTGCCTAGGTTGTCTCTGCCAGTGTCATAGGGTACCCTTGTGTTACTGCCAGCAGCCTTAAAGTTTTAAAGAATTAGCTTTGGAAACCTTATGGTTATGAAAATGTCGTTTTTCTTAACATGGAAGTTTCTTCAACCAGCATGAAGTAATAAGCAGTTCATAACCTCCAAGTACTCCAAAAGCAGTACACTATTGTATTTTGAATGATTATCATGCTTTTTAAGCCCTTATACCATGTCAGGACTCATACTAAACTTGCAGTTGGCTTTGGTGTCAGTGGTTATTGGTGTAACCATTCAAGGCAAGCAGGACATCTTCAGAGACTGAAGACCCTTTGTAGGTCTCGTATTTTTACCAAGCAATGTTTGGCAGGATTTGATCAGATTGAGGAACTCTGAGAATAAGTAACCTGAGCAAAGGGTGCTAAAGTCTGGGCAGACAGCACCAGCAGTGGAGTGCAAAGTGTGGCTCAAGAGACGTTGGCAGCTGACGAGCTTTGGGCTCAGGACCCAGAGCTCGCTGGCTCACACATACATGCCTGGTGACCACCTGGGATATCACTGTCTGGAGTGCCAGGGGCTCAAAACCTGCCTGGGGCTTGAAGGGGTCAAAACCACCCACTTAGTTTTCCCAAACCCTTATGTTTGTTGCTGGGCTGGGAGGAGGTGCAGTCGGAGGCTCCTGTGCTGAAGGGTTCTTGACTCTCCAAGTCCTGTAGAAGGCTTTCTCCATAGTTCGTTCTTCTCTGTGTTTTACCATTTCATAGCACGATTTGCGATGGGTCTGTGGCAACAGGCTGGCAAAGTGGAGCCCAGGGTGGGCTGGGTGTCGAGGCTGGCGTGTGGTGTTTCAGCGCAGGGCCTAGGGTAAGGCCACGTGTGGGGAGGGTACTAAAGGGGAGTTATTTACCTCCCCAAGCCACAGCTCTGTGTACACCGGAGGCCCTGGCAGGCAGCAGTGGGACTGGGCAAGCGCTGGGCTCGCTCTTTAGGCAGCCTGGTTCTGGGGAGATATTTGACAAGACGGGACCTAGGCCATGCCCTTACTGTGTTTGCAGCACTGTCATGAGAACTGAACCTGATCAAGGGGTGGTCTTGAGGCAGGATGCCAGGAGGTGGGGGAAGGCAGCCGAGAAATTGCTGAAATAGCCTGGAGCAGAGATGTGACCAAGTGCATGTTATTAGCCTGTAATTTCAGCATAAACTACCACCTCAGCACAAAGCTACCACCACAAGAGTGAAGAAACCCATAACTATAAATTAGCAGTAACATCATTTAAAGAACTGTCTCATAAATGCTTATTTTTATCTCTGTAATTTGGCTTACTATACGGTAATCTTCCCCCATACCTGAACCCTTAAAACAACCTTAACTCTTCCAGCAGTGGTCTGAAAAAAGTCACCTTGATCTTTTTTCCCCTAAGACTTGCTATTTAAATTCTGTTACCAACAGTGTAGATGTTTCTGGTCTTCCTAGTATCTCTTCCAGTTGTTCTATTTTTGCCACCTAATTTTGGAAACTCAAATGCACTAGTGCAGGGATGAAAGTTCTGCGGTCCATAAAAATTAATTAATTTTGTCAAGAAAGATCAGCTCTAGAGGGAGTGCTAATACAATTTAAACTTCACGGGTCATAACTGAAGTTATGTTTCTATATTATTTCTTTGGTAAACTTTAATTTTTCAGTGGCTGGCTCATGCATCTGTCAGCAGCGATTCACCTCAGGTACCCAACCAGATGTAAAGCTTTTCTTAAATCCCTGTGGATAGAGATGCGCTTCTTTTGCCTGTAGCCTGGCTGTTGCTGGGGAAGTCGTATGCCACAGGTAGCCCACTTCATCTGACCTGTTTCTGAAAGGCACTGGTATGCAGGTACCTAAGGTTATTTACACTTAGACCAAACGGGCCCTGGATATGATGAAAGGTGGTGCAGTCTAGCCTGTGATCAAAATTTGCCTGTTAAATACTGAAGTTAGCTTACCTTGCTCTCACCCAGACCTTTGTGACTCCCAGCATAAGGAACAAGGAGTTTTTTGAGTATCTCTAAGTGTGTTTGATTCCCCTAACTGTGTAGTTTTCATTCTGTTGTCATCCATGTTGGGTATTGAGCGCATACGCCTGCTTCTTCCAAGAGCAGTATTTTACAAGGCCAGCGATGCTGCGTGAGGCTGGAGGACAGGACTGGCTTACCCTGCTAAAGCTCGTGGGAGCAGCACTGAGGCTGCCTGGAAGTCGGGCCTTGACACTGTTGCTGTCTCTTGCGCGGCATCTAAACTACACGGGTCAGATCCATTAGACGTTTTCTTTTCCTTTTCCTCTCCTGCTGGGTGTTGGTGGCATCTCTGGAAGCCTCTCAAGCTTGGAGCTGGCAGTGCTTGCCCCCCTGGCTGGGGATGCCCGAGCAGAGCTGGTCCATCTGCAGTAAGCTCAGGAGTAGGTGACTCGTGCCACGGGCAGCTGGGACTCATTTCATTCTCCGATGCTCTGGCAGGACCTGTGCTTGACATGATTGCATTTGCTGAAAGTGGAAGTCTCACCTAAAATAGTTGTCTTCATCTTTTCTTCCTTTCACATGCAACTAATGAAGGAACTGCCCCACAAGCAGCTACTGGTGAAACTACTGAATTTGGTGCACATGCACACAACACCCCTGTGCATCCCATGTCTGCAGGGGGCTGGCCGAGACTCCCACTGGAGAGGGTCGCTCTCAGAGGTCCCTTAAGATGGGAATTTATTGCATGCAGATTTCCCCTCATTTCTCAAAGATGTTACAGCCTCACAGTTCATCACGGGCCTTGTGGAGAGCAGTATTTCAGCTGTCCCTGCGGGATTAAAATACATGCCTTGACTAACAAGCGGTTGTGTGCAGAGAGAGTTATTTTGCAAAGCAATAATGGCCAGTGCTATTCAGGGAAGGGGGGGATGGATTATAAAGCACAGGCAGGAGAAGCTGTGATAGACCATGCATAGCAATCTCTTTGCTCTTCACAGCTCCTTGAGGAAAATCGTGCCAGCATGCCTGAGGAAGGCAAGCCTCCCCTTAGCAAGTGCGAGCTGCAACCGGCTCAAGGGTTAGCAGTGACAGAAGAAATTAAGTGGATGTGTGAGAAAAAGGACAGGCCATGCGTTATTGCTATGGCTAGTAACAAAACTGCTGCAGGTTTTCATAGTTAAGCTGTTTTTCTCCTGACTTGTGGTAAGCTGGTTATTGCAACTAAGCTGCTTTTAGCTCTCAGATGTGAAAGAGATACGTGAGCAAAGCATTGTTCGCCCTCTAATCAATGCAGAATTAAAGAGTGAGCCACTTAGCATAATCTTACTGTCCCCAGTAATAACGATGGCTGGGAGGGCTTTGTTAGCCAAGGAGGGGGTTGGGGGAGGATGCGTATGTGTGCAAGAGACTTGATTACTATGGCTTTGTGGTAGCCATTAAAGCCATATTATGCTATGCTATGCTTGCTAGTCTCCTAGGCAGTTTTTGAAAATCACTTGTAAACTGGTTTTGTCAGTAGCCATCACGTGTCTGTCCAGCTCAGTTTCAGAGCCACCACCTTGGGGTTTTTTTGGTTGTTGCACTCTTGAGGCTTTTAGGGTCTATTGGCAGTAGTATCCCCACACCCAACTAGAAGTGCCTCCCCTATGGTTCAAAATGGCCAAGGTCTTTGGCAATTTCTGTCTTTGTCAGCTGTTTCCTAGGTCCCTCAACTAGCTTTTCCTTAGTATTTGGAAGTCATTCCCTCCCTCACCTATTTTTTTCCTTTGGTAAGTAAGTAAGTGGGGTGTCTGTGTCAGTCTCTTTCTGGTCTCTGCAAACTCCCACCTCTCTAGGACTGTCACAGAGGATGTGCTTGGTGGATGGCACTTCTGGCTACCACGCAATTATGTCATCAGGTGCCATGCAATCATAAAGAGCAAATTCTCAGGTCATGCTGAGGAACGTGTCTCCAAGCTGAAGGCATAACTGACTATGTATGTTTAAAGTGCTTCAGGCACAGCCTGAGGTCTTCACAGAGCTGGGTGTCTGACCAAGTGTGCCCCATGCCTTGCCTACTGGTACTGTATAAGCAGGATGGAGCAGAAACTTTGTGAGTGGGCTTGTTCTTGAAATACGTGTTTCAAAGTAGCAGGACAAAGAACCTCTGGAAAGACTGAGAGTGAAGCAAATCTATTTATTTCTCATGTGATAAATATTTAAACTATAGGAAATATTATCTATTTCTTAAATTGTGCAAGCACACTTCATACTGCTGACTCAGGACCAGGATAGCAATCGTCTAAAGGGAAGCAGCATTTTAGTTGCATACTACTCTTGGTGACCATTCTCAGAAGCTTCACATGCTGAAGTCTCGCCTTATCTGATCTGCAAAAGGTGTATTTGCTTTTTAAACTCGCACCATTAGGAAATGCATGTTCCACACAGTGTACAAGAGGGATGAAAGTGACCGGTCTGCATTGCGCTCATCCTGCAGGCTTATGGTGCATAATAGTGTTTCTTGGCAGCAGTGGAGCACCTATTTTTCTTACTCCAAACCATAGCTCTCCAAGACATAGTTCTCAAGCCAACAGTAAGTTTCAGCTTTATTTATAGAAACAGAAAAGGATACAAAATATGAAAGATGTATAAAGCACTGAAAAAAAAAAAAAACCCAAACAATTTTAGTTCAGAAATAAGCATACTCTAGATGACCTTCAAGGTCATGTCCGTATTGGAGTAGAAAATTTTGCATGCATACAAATTGGAATCTAATCACTTAGTAGCCCCTTGTTTCGTGTAGTAACAGTAATCGGTAAGACTGAAGAACAGACTCATGACTTTTTGCTCCAATGCTAGTTCCACTTAATTAATTACAATGTTTCAGTTAAGTTTGAGAAAGTTCTTGCCCTTAGCTCAGTTCTACTCCAAAATGGAGGCCAAGCTCAGATCCTTTTAGTAAATTCAGAGGCCGAGAGCAATATACTTCTTTGTGGCTGAGAGGATTCCTGCAATCACATTAAGTCAATCAGGAAGGCTGTGTCTCTGGCCAGGCAGCATTTCTTATTTTCAACAGTCCATGGTATTGCCTAGAAATGACTTCTAGGGGAAATCGTGGCTTTCTCATGGGGGGGGGGCAGGGGATTCTTTCCCTAAACATAAAGGGCTGGAGCTTCTGTTTTGAAGCAGCAAGGGATAGGCTTCGTCTCTGGATAGGTAGAGAGCTGAAGCCTCTGCCCTTATTTCTTGAGGAATAAATGAAGGGGAAAAAGAAGGCTGCCATAGTTCTGAGCAGCAGAGACATCAGAAATACAGGCACTAAGCTGAAGCCTGTCTCAGGGACTGAATTTCTTTTTGAAGGGATAAGCTATATTAGACTTGGCTGAAGCTGCAGGAGTGATGGATGCTAACTGTGCCTCCCAACAGGCTGAAATGGCTGCCAGGGGGCACAGAACAAGTTATGACAGGAGTCCTTCTTTGGGTACAGGAGACTGCTCTTGGAAGAAGCCCTCTCCAGGACTGGTGGCCTTTTGCCAGGCCTGGGGGGAATGTCTAACTTTGGAAAGGCTAAAGGTCTCCTGGCTGCTCTTCAATATCAGTTTAAAAAAAATAACAGCTTGGGAGACACCCCTTGTGCCAGCCAGGAGTAGGGTCTCCCCTTCCCTCAGAAAACAGCGTGTGCTGAAGCACTCCCACCGCCCCGAGGCTTGCAGGCAGGCAGGATCTTCCCAGCTCTGGGCAACCTAGTCTTTTGGCAAAGATGCTGCTGTAACAGGTCTGCCTGTGGGCGAAGGACACGGAGCTAATTTGGCTAATTTGGTGCCACTGGATTGGCCCGTTCTGGTTTTCTTTAAAGTTCTTAAAATGCTACTCCTAGGGTGTCTAACATTGCAGGAGCTGATTGCCTGGACACCAGAGAATGAAGCAAACTGAACAGCTTTACTGTTCAGCCAGACCTGGGTTATCTCACTTCGTAACAGAAAAATGCAAGAGGCAGACTGAACTGTTCCCTTGAAGGTGGGATTCTCCGCATAATAAAATTAGTATTATATGCTTTAGCTCTAATACAAGGCAGAGAGCAATTAAAGCCCAAGGAGCTGTAAGGTTGTATTTGATTAAAAAGAAAAGCTGTTCCTTAAGAAAAGACCTGCCTCCCTACTCCCTGGTTTTAAAGAAACAAATAAAACCATTCCTAAGACTCCCAAAAAAGGCCAGTGTTCTAAAGGCGAAATTTTAAATAAAGACATTAAAGAGAAAAAGCAGACTTTGCTACAGCAGGTAGAAAAGTAGCTTAAGGCTGAACTACTGCAGTCAGTGAGAGTAGCAAAAATGTTCTGACTTGTATCGGAAAGCAATCAAGAAGAACTGATGAGCATCACGCCCTTCATGGAGTAGCGTAAGTGCAGGGCACAGCCCTGTGTGCCCCTGGACAGAGGCTGTGAGAGATCAGGCCTTTTGAATTCTGCAAGGTAGGAGAAATTTTTTTTGTTCAATACCTCAAAATAGGCAGGAAAACATTGGAAGAAACAAAACCCATCTTCAATGTATATAAAATACCTATCCTGAGATGCATGCTTCCAATTTACATAGTCACAGAGATGCTGTTTTACAAAAATAACATAATTAAAAATGCTTCATAATTTCTCCCCACCCTCAGCTGCAGCCCATCAGTGTTTCTGCTTCAATTCCTGCATTCACAGTCCAGAATCCATTAAATGAGCTTTTTGTTTTAACACACTGGCCAAAGACTTGGTCTGGCCCATCCTTCTGCAGATAGGATATTCAGTGTAGAAAAGCCATCAACCTGTCTTTAAAAAAAAAAAATCATTGTTTTGAGTCATTCCTAATTCACAGCATACGTTTGCTCCCATTCAATTCCAACGTGAGAATAGCAGTACAGGAACCCGAGAACAGTCAGTGTCGCCCATGGCCAGCCTATAAATAGAAAGACAGACAATCTTAGTCAGAATAATTAATGACTGCTTCAAGTAGAAAAACTCTTGGGATGACCAGCTTATGATGCTTCTAATTAATTTTATTAGCAATTCAGTCTCATAAGTAAGTAGAGCCAACCCACAGAATTTGAAAGGGGAAGTCTGGATTGTCTAAGCTTCAGGCATGCCTGACCCCTGCAGCCCCAGCCTTTTCCATTTTCAGGGAACTGGACTAAGTTTATTCCTGCTCTGCACCTCCAAATGACACTTGCCAAATTAAAGAGGTCTGTTTCAATCCTCTCCTTTGTAAGTGGGTTTGTCTATTGAGCAGATCCCCGAATGAACCCCGATGCTTTAAGCTGGCTATGGCACTTCCTAGGCTCAAAGGGATGCATAGCCATAATGCAGGTGATTAAAAATCAGAACAAATCCAGTTATCTGTTCTGCAAAAAGAGTTTGGGGAAACCTCTGATTAAGGCTGTTTTGGCTACTGTGTAGCTGGGTATAAAAATTGATGTACACACTCTACGGCCCCGTATCAACTAATGGGGTCAGACCACCACTGTGCCAGTGTAGAACAGACAGCCCTCTTGCCTGATGTATTCTTGCTAATGCTTTTTTTTTTTTTAACTAAAAAGACTGACTTCTCCAGTATACAAAGCTTTTGCTGCAGAAATGACATGTTTTGTTATTATTTCAAATTCTTTTTAGTGAAAGTCACCATCTCTTTGCTTGAACTTTTAACAGCTAAAAGCAGTAAGCAGGAGGTCACAAGCCAAAAGGTCTATTGCTTTCCAGTGGAGTTGTAGATCACTTGAAAAATCCATAATCAGGTAAACGATTTTGCTTTTCTTGATACCCTTCCTGGCATCTCTGTTCCCTTTCTCCATCTTCCTCCTCTCCTTAGAATTTACGAAATTGAGAGTTTATAGGTTGAAATCCTCTGCATTAGGCCCTAATGTTTTTCAGCGTGTTTCATGTGGGTGAAGGGGGCGAAGGGGGCAGGGAGAAAGGTGTTCGAGGGGGTTTTTGGTGGCTTTTTTGTTGCCATTGTTGACATAAGAATTTTGGTTATGTTTATGACTGGTTTTCTGCATGCTGTCCTTGAAATACCAGCACTTACTCCAGAAAGAAAAGCTTCAGTGCTCCCTCTTGGGGAAAACTGGTCTGAAGGAACCTGCTGGCAGACATGAGATTCCCCATTGGCCTGGAGAAAGGATGGAAAGAAGTCGTAACCTCCCCACAACATGATACTTCAGGAAGAGCTCTTTCTGAAGGTATGTTTACAAGGTATTTTGCAGGCTGGTTTTGTCCAGGCTTCAAGTCTATTCTAGTCTGGAGGCTGTTTAATCGTGTTAACGTCCAGCTGAGCCTTAGCTTAGTACCCTGCCCTCAGCAAGGCTCGTGGCCTTGGGCTTGGTCCTGTACTTCTGGGCACTGCGTGTGCTTGGGACCCTTCCCTGTGCTCCAAGAGCCTGGGCAGTGTAACATTTCACCCTGGAACAGGTTCAGAAAAAGTTATTTCCCCCCCACCCTGTGAATAGCTGTGTATTTGCTTCATGAATCTCTAATTGTTCTGGACTTGTTTAGTGGTAAAACACATATGGTCTTGTAACTGGAATGATTTTCATGGAGTCATTTACAAGTATTAATCACTTGTCCTCACAACACCCTAAAGCAAAATTATACATTTTGTTTAATTATTTGCTCTATAAACCAGAGTTGCTGAGGTATCTCCAAAGGGATGTTTAACAATAAAATAGTCTTGTTTGTTTTTCAGTGAAATTAGGCTACTGTACATTGGGTTTCATCTTCAATAGCAAGTTAAAGCGCAGCTGTGCTTTGTCTCTGATAAAACTGCATGTGAAAGTATGTCAATAGATGTAATAAACATACCTCTTCTGGCAGCAATATTGTGGTGGCTGCTTTATACAGACAGAGCCAGAAAGTTAAAAAAAAAACCTAAGTCCAGAACTGGGGGTGGGGTGGGGTGGTGTCCCTTAAGGGGGGGGCACTTTTGGAAACTTTTGCTAGATATGTATTTTTTGCATTTTTAAATACTTTAAAGCTCTGGCACACAGAAAACGTGCCAACAGTAGTCTTTAGTCTGACTTCCTTTTTATCCCCAGCCAATGTATAAGACATCTTGTCAGAATACATAGGTATGCACTGGAAATAATTTCTAGATGCCTTAGATTTATGGTAAGATTCCTCTGTAGTGCCCATGACCAGGGTTCATGGGGCTCTCATGCTGCTATAATCAGGCTTGTGGTAATCCTCCTGGAACATAAGGAGTCTCTCCTGTACAGTAACAGGTGTTAGGGGTTGCATTCAGAGATTACCTCCTCCTGATCTAATTAAGATTAAAAGGAAGGGGGAAGGCTAAGTGACCTGCTATGGGTGAGAGGAAAAGGGATTTTTTTAAAAAATTGTGTTACAGCTATTCTAGGAGGAGCTGCACAAGTCCCGAAGCATTTCTTGCTGCACAGGCAGGAGGTAGCCAGCTCTGGGGGAGGCGGGGGGTGAAAGAGAGGGCACCTCTGCCTTGCTGGCCCTTCCTTGCCATACAGGAACCATGTGCACTGCTGCTGGGCATGGGGAAATGAAGGTGGTGCTTCCACTGTGAGCAAGCAAAGCACAGGCATCATATTCTGCTCCTATGCAATCCTGGATTAACTCCAGTCCACTCAAGGCAGATTTGCACAAGTGCATCCACACCTGAGAAGCAGCCCAAGGACAGCCTGAAGCAAGCAGGGGATCTTTAAACTGTTTTCATTCATCTCTTCCATTTTAGGATTGGATATAAAATAAACTTGTTGAAAAGACTGATGAACTTGGTCTCCAGAAGGTGATGTTGTAGGGAAGGACGCATCAAGCAATGCTAATCCAGCAAGGATGCAATTTCAAATTCTGCCTAGAGTGTAAATGACCTGTGTGTTGTCCTTGTATGTGATCCCTATAATCAAACAGCAGCAGGAGCTGCTCTCTTGCGAGGTAAGTTCACAGGAGCCTTTTCCATGCTTAAACAGTTTCTCCTTGTAAACCCAAACAACCAAACAGTACTGATGGTCTCGGATCTCCAGTTCCAAGAAAACTCCTCTTTTTGCCCCAGGCCAGCAGCTTAAGGTATATCTTCCCTCAAGCCTTTTACTGACTCCCATACTGTTCCTACTCTCAAACACTATTCAAGGGGCTCTTCTTTCTGGTGGCTCCTCAGCTTTACCTTATCACCCTAAAACACTGCATCCTCCCCTATGCTATACCATTCTCCAAGCTCTGCTTGGAAGGGTACATGCCTGCATTCTAGATCTGTATGTCTCCACAAAGTCATATACATAAAATGTACTCGTAGAAACATTACTGGGGTCAAATCGAGCACTAAGCTGTTGGGAAATGACTGAGTTAATTTTGTCTATTTGAAAACATGTCACATACCACCTTAGGTGGTTGTTGACTGTCTTCAGTAATTTGATTTTAGGCTCAAAGGCCAAGTTTCACGAGACAACTCATTTTCCTTATTTTTTTTGGTGGAAAGATGAATTAGTATTCATTAACTATTCATTTGTAAATCCAAGAACAAATTCATATGCTGTTTGCAAATTCAGCAATATTTATGAGCTTTGCACAGATTTCTTTTAGGACAGCTGGACTTCCCTTTTTAAAAAAGGAATGCTGGTGAGAAACTTTAATGGAATCATGACCAAATTCTCTGCTTATACAGGTATGCAGCTCCACAAAAATCAAACACAAACTCCTTTGTGAAGAGCACTATGAATTCTGTGGCAAGGTAACATCAGCGCTTTATCCGTCTATCACGCAACCTCATTCCAAAGAAGTCTCCAGTCCCAACTAGGCATGAGGCAATACTCTGCCACACACAGCTGATCTACTGTCCAGTAGTCTTGCAGGTTTAAAACCACATTTTGATACATTACATACTCAGCTTTCAGCATAATGAATAGGAGACTTGTTTTCATTACATGGTCAAGACAGAGTTAATACAAAAGAGCTGCAACAGGAACAGCTTTTGGAGTTACTCCTTCCTTCGAACTTCCTATCTCCTCTTCAAGAATGCTTCTGGATACTTTGCAAATGTATAGAAAAGGTGATGTTTCTGGCATGCTCTGGATTTTGAAGGGAATGGAGTAAAACTAGGCTTTCAGCTTGGACGTAACAGCCTGGATCACAGCCCTCAAAAGACCAGTTATATCCTTATTGCCTCAGTTCAAATAATTTGAACCAACATTTAATTATGGATCCATAAGGAAGCTCTTTCAAATTTCCTAATCACCTACAGTAATGACAAAGAATGATACCAGCAATGTTTTGGGCATAGCCAGGTTTCACATCGTCATCAAAACACTAGGAAACAGCCCTTTTGTTCCTTCCAACCTGTGAGATAGATAGATGTAACGGAAAGGGAACATAGTTCCATTTTGCATTTTACAAAACTGCCTTAGTAGTTTTGGGACCTTAATGCTGCTTTTAGATGTGACTTGGCCACACAGACCTCAGAAGTCTTCATGTACGGAGTAATAATTAAATCAATGGAAGTCAGAAAAAGTAATCTCTTTTTGAAAACCCTGACTTCAGGAGCATACATCTTACTCCAACTTTGATTCGGCAGTACCTAAGTTGCTGTAAGACTTAGCACTCAGGAAAATTTGTCCTTAAACAAGAGTTCACGTGACGAGACACTGAAGCAATTCCTCTGTAAAGTGGCATTAAGGAGGTGCAACAGTGGGAAGGAGGAGGAACAGGCACTGATTTGTCAAACAGGATAAAAAGCCAAAGCAAACCAGCACTTGAGGCCAAGACTTCTCTTGCCTACAATTACTAACAAACACACTTAAAAGATCAGTAAAACTGCTGCGTTTTCAGGAAAAATAACACATTCAAAACTAAAGATCAGTTGAAAGAAACCTATTATCTAGCCCAACATTTGAAGTGGAGGATAAACTCTGGATTTTTTAAAATTTTAATTTCAGGTCTGTTTGTCATGTCCAGGTGGACCCCTGCTGACCACTATAGCAAGGCATGTCCAACAGCATGTATTAAATCACTGTGCAGTCTGATACCCGATTACTCTTTAGATATTTGGAAAAGGAAACCCTATATATTTTCAGCTGTGTTAGCATTCAGCATGTAGCTGTGGGACTGGATGACTTCAAAACACATTAGAGGTGATCTAATTGCTTTGCACAAAATTGCTCCGTGCATTGCATATCACGTTTTCCAGCTGCTCTGTACACGCAGAGATGGTACATGCAACCCTACTTAATGCTGGGTCTGGGTGACACTACATTATGCAGTATGCACTGTATTTGCACAGCTGAACAGAAACCTATCATTCACTGTACTAGCTTTCCACAGATACCGTTCTTCTTCCAACAGACCAAGCTCAGTGTTTCAATGAAGAGAAAGGGAAAAGACTTCTGTTTCTCCTGGAGTTCATTCCTCTTCTGAAGGTAACTAAAGCAGAGTATGAAAGAAATTATAACTTTTAAATCTTGGTTTTAAAAGTTATTTCTGAAGGATAATACAATACATGTATATAATACAATGTCGTTATAATACATCTTTCAAAATACAGCACTCAGATGGTAAGTAGCAAAATCACCCTTTATAGAGAGGGGTTTCCTACAAACTCCTTAAAAGCGCCTTTAGATGCTAATTCCTTCCTAGCTGCCTCCCTTTACTCACTTTATAACTAACACAGACAGGAAACCAAGTATTTTCAATTATCATGTGAAGAAAAAGAGCCAAGCATAGCCTTTGTTTTCTAGCTGAAGTAATTTTCTAGCTTAGGTAATTTTACCATTCATTTACCATTAAGAAATCTCTATGAAACTAGAACCTATAATAGTAAACAACTATTTCCCAGGTGTAAAGAAGCAAAAGAGAAGCAATTATGGAAGTATTAGACCTATTTGGAATTCAGTGAAGTTAGCTTTCATGCTTTTATATATCTCTCTCTATATGTATCTCTCTAGCCCACTTCTTCAGTTTCTAATTAAATTCTGTCATTGCCTCAGATCGCTGGACTCGCCCTTAGCAAGCTCTGGAGTGGTTTATTAGTGGCTGAAAGCATTGCCCTAAGCACTTTTGTTTTACAGCTCATCCCAAGAACAAAATTTAGAGATGGGAAGATGCAAGCAGAGCTGGTAGGAAGCTGAGAAAAGCTCTTGTATGTGTTGAATTATACCCTTTCTGCAATAAAGTAAACTTACTGCAGTATCATGTAGTCCAGCCAAAAGCAGAGAAGAATCATGTGAAATATTAAATGAAGACATGTAATTCACCTTTTGTGTGGCTTGCTACACTGCAGGTATGGCAACATAATTAGATTGACAGAATATTTATTAATATATCTCAATCACCCAGCTGTACCCCATCCCAATCACATCTGCCCCACTTCTACTGATCTCTGTATACTCTGCTGGAGCTGACAAGAGTAGGCAGTGATCTAAAGCTGATTCAAAGAAGTTTTCCCCAGTTTATCCTCCCACTGCTCTGCAAGCTCTATACTACCTAGAAAATTTGATTAGAAATGCAGTTTCTCACCAGTCTGTATTTTCTTGAGCAGTGCTATTACAGGACTTTTTCTGTGTGCATGAAGTGATGTAGAAAATGATTTAGTTAGGGAAGCAGTCCTCTAATTATTTAAATTCTTCCTAATCTGGCATTGGTGACTAAAATGTTTTTGTATTTTTTTTTAACAATCTGTATTTGAGGATAGGCACGTAAAAATACAAGTGTGTGCATTACTTGCTGTAGCTGCTCTTCTTCAAATCCAGCAGAATTTTTAATACTTGAAATCTTATCCTAAAGGCTAATTAAAGTGCAGAATGAAGAGGCTACTAGTTTGTATTATTCAAGCACTTAATTTCAGCTGTGGTGATTTTCTAAATTAATGGCAAACTTGGGCACTACTGTCTGTGAACAGCCTGTATCCTTGTGCAGGAGCTCTTACTAATAAGCATTTATTTTTGCATACTTCCAGTTCAGCTACTGATACATAAACTGCTGCTGCTAACAAACAGGCCTGGAAAAAAGAGCTGATGGAGAGAATTTAACTTCCATTTAACTGGCTGCTTGGCTGTCACATGGGAGCACTCAAACCAGGGATATCAAATCACCTCCAGCCGTTCATTCAGGGATAACTGCAAGGATGGTGAGGCAAGATGCAATACATAAAGCATAATGAATTCAGTTGTAAAAGAATACATACAGAAAGCAAAGCCCTAACCTGAGCCGTGGCAGGGTTTTTTTGCTGCTACTTTCAGCCTCCACATTGCACATGTTGTGAAGGACAGACAATAAATTCTACCAGCAAATGCAGAGCCCTCGACGTTCCAGCTGGGCATCTCCATCCTCCTGCCCCATGTAAAGCAGTGCACAGATTCACAGGGTCTGTATATTCAAGATGCCACCTTGTCCCATTATTAGCCCCCACATCTTTCCCTTCTATCCACTAATAGCCTGGGAGCAGAGCAGCACAGTGGCTCAGCCAAGGGGAAGCAGCCTGGGAGACTCCAGGCTGACTTTACCTATTGCTGTAGAGTTGCAGGTGTTGAAGATACTTAAGCTTCAAGTGTGGGTAAGGTCTAAATATTCAGAAAAAGTATTACTGTACAAGAGGAGGTATTTCAAAGGAAAACCAGAGAAATGCTGTAAGGATAACTCAAAAGCTTCCCCATGCAGCATCTGGAAACAAGACTGAAAAGGACAAAATCCTTAGCTGCCAGGTCTAGACCTGAACCTCAGCCAGGTACACTGGCAGTAACTGCAAAAGTTTCCTCTTCAGAAGACATGAAGTAGTTTCCAGCTAAAGACATTAGCAAATGTATAACATAGTAGTCTACTTATGTGAATTTTAAATTATACCATCCTGGAGAATGCTTACATCTGTGACTTTCTGAGGAGTACTTATCACTGCTGAGAAAAACTGAAAACGGATAGATAGCAGTCCAAGACCATCACCTCCAACACAGGATGACTGCAACTCACCCAGATCATCATTACTGAGAGCAGAAAGTCGTAGTCTCTATGCAAACAGGGTTTATTTAGCAGACAGAGGTCATAAAAGTTGTGGCTCTTCTGTATTCTTACTGTGTGTGGAACCACACTTTACCATAGCTAAAATAATTTTACTTTTATGCTTGACAGCACTGAAGAAAGTTGCATGCTGACAAGGACTTTCTTAAATAACAAGCAATCAATTCAACCTACGCCAGGGCTAAGGCTGCTGAACATACTTTTCCTATTAATTAGATAAGTTGCAAATAAACAATTTCATAGGTAGAGCTCAAAAGATAGGCCCATCCTATAGCTTTTATAAAGCACCCCTTGACACAGTTCAATAATGATGCCAAAACTATTTGCATGGCATTATATATGTACATGAAAGAAAAAAACACCCCAACCTGCTGTGTTATTTACAAATGCCAGTAAGTGCTCTCTGGATGCAGGTATCCATACAGGATAGGCCTGCCTGCATGGATTCTCCATTTTGTCTTGGGAGCTAGAACCTCATTTGATGCTACCTAACCATCATACCAGCAGCTCTCCAGCTGCTGTACAATGTAGAGCAGAAGCATTATTTCCCCTCTATGTATCACATGATGTGAGCAGGATGATGCTGGTAACTTCAGTCTATATTTCTGGGGAGGGGTGTGTGTGTGATATTATCTGACCATAATTCTACCTTAAGTATTTTTGCTTCTAAACATTGTATAAAGCACAGAAGAATAAGAGTTATGCCTTCTACTTCATGTTTTAAAATAAAGCTTTACCTTCTACCCAAGTTTTTCCAGCAGAGCTAGTCAGTGGAAAAAAGGATGAGATTTTAGGCAAGTAATCCTGGTCTCATGCATATCAAGTTGATGCTAGAGTAATTCAACTAAAAATCAAAAGAACCATATTCATGCTATTGCTGAATTTGAATTAACAGTAAGAAAGACTGCTTAAAACTGCCTGGCAGAATCTTTCTGCTAATAGAACAACTGCTAATAGGAAAGGAGAAGAAACCCAAACAGCTAGCTTTAGTTTTCAGAGTAAGGAGTGAATCTGTAAATCAGAAGCACCCTTCCTTCTCCTCCTGGGTCTTCAGTTGAGAGCTACACAGAGCTAATGTGAAATCAAAGCCCACAAACTATGAAATCTCAATGTTTGTTCATTTGGTTTTAGAACAGAAACAAAAGCTTTCAAAAGCATTATTGTAAATAAAGATGCATCTTCACCTAGAAACAAGGCAAAAGAGTTACCTCTTCAAAGTGTTATGCAAAGAGAAGAGGATTTTAGAGTAATATATCTGGCTTGGCATGCATAATGATAGCACTATCCTTATCATTAAATGTCTACTCAGGTATTCCCAGCACAACCTCTTTAAATATGGTGTGAACAACTACAGAAAGATAACACTTGCAAAGATTTTAGGGCATTTTCTGCTTGTAATTATTTGCTGAGACCATTATAGATGCCAATCAAAACATCAAAGCCAGGAGCCTCCTTTCATTACAATTGCAAGATGAAACAGGAGAGAATAAAGAGCTAACTCCCCAGAAGAACACGAACATCCCAAAGGCAGAGCTGGGAATGCTGCTGCTGCCTGGCAGGATCCTGAGGTGAGCATCTGTCTCTTATTGAGCAGAGAGATACCCATGTTATATATAGAAAGCCATGCTGAGCAGAAGGGTGAATTAACCTCCCCTCTACTAGAGCTTGAATTTCAGGAAGATTTCTGTATCAATCTAATTGGGGTTCTTGGATTTAGGTTTGTAAGTCAGTCTTTCTGCATACAACAAAACTCCTTTTCTAACCTTCTAGTGCTAGGAAGCTCTTGAGAAATCAAGGCTATACACTCTCAAAAGCAGAGGATTTAAACCAGGGATTCAGACAGCTATCGTCAATCACCAGCAAGCAAACATTTGGGTAAAAAGGTGAAGTACTATAATTTATTTCCCCAACCTGATTTCTGGCTAAGGTACCCTGGAATGGTCATGAATATGAGATGCTTAAATGACCACAAAATAATTAATTTTTAAATATGAAGAATTACTTAAGGATGAATTAGTCACAGTCCCCTTCCTATCTGCGACACATTTTTTAATCTACAATTTTTTCCTTGTCATCCTCAAAAACACTTATGTTCCCAGACTGGTGCAGCAATTCTATGGTGCTGCTTTGTCCCTTCACAGCATTAAGAGCAAGGAAAAAAAAAGCAGTGTGACAAATTTAACAACTATTTACAACCAGCTACGCTAGCAATAAACAAACTGCAACTTCTTATCACAGAGCTCCTGTATCTGAAACACTCCGTGTAATGAAAATTATATTACCTGTTAGAGCTTAATGCAGTGAGGGAAGGGCTGAGAGCACATTGGTAATTTACAGGAACACTGCATATGGCATAACTGCTGTATCAGTGTAAAGCTAGCACTGCAGCCGAGGCCACTGAACTGAGTTCTCAATTAACAGAAATCCAAACATCTTGAGGGAAGGAAGTGCATAGATAAGGTAACCAGGCAATCTTGCAATCGCTTACCAAGCCATAGCAATTGATTCAGGACTAAGACATCTTTAATGCTGCTGGTCTCAGGTTGTACGAATTTACTCCCCTTCCGCTTGTGTCTCGTTTTCACAGCGTCGCCAAAGGGCAAAGAAAAGGGCTGATGTGGAGTTAAGGCAGGCAGCCCTGGAAGGACAGTGGCACCTGAAGGCAGTGATCAGCCAACAGAAAACATTGACAATGAACAATCTCCATCACACTGGTGGCATATCACATGAAATATAATTGTTGCATGCAAGTAATCTGGATGAAAAGGGCCATACAGGGTTTGACCTTGGTTTGCCAGTTTTTGATAAAAAAAAATAAAATTGTTTCACTTCTCACCTGCACAAGCTGACCTGACCCACCTGCAGCCCATATAACCATAGCAACTAAACACAAAAATTATCAGTAAAATAGTTCAATTACAGATAGTTTGCTGGTAAGATTAAATTAATTTTAATTTGGGGGGGGGGGGGAAAGAGTCTGTGTCAGTCCACCATCAAGACCATTTGAAACAAATTTAAAAAACTAATTTAAAATTACTTGAAAGATATTAATATTTAATTTACTTCAAGGTCAAAATTAGACAATTTGCTTGTATATTCTCAGAAAACACATTCTGGATTTCACGAGTACAACTAGTGAGTTTGGGGAAGCAATACCTTATTCCCTGCTTTCTGTGTGAATTGGAAGTGCACTCTCTGCAACACAGAGCCCAGAGAGTACCTGAAAATACAGGTCTGCCTATGTGAGCTATGGAAGCGTGGAGCTCATCTGAAGCAAAAGCTAGCAAACCTTTTATCACCTACGTCAGAAAACACGGATTAGAAATACCCAGGCAGCTACATCAACATGTCAAATCAAAATTTGCCAGCATTGCCAAGTACAGGGGTCTCCCGAGCCCTGCTCTACTTTCCTGGGATCTGTCTCAGGCCAGTAAGCAGCCACGCGAGCGGAGGAAGTTAGATCAGCACAAATCTGAGCAGGTTACCTACCAGTGTGGTAACCGAGATCAAAATGATTGTTAGCTCAAGCCCCTTCATCTGTACACTGAGGGTAACAACACTTCTTTGCCTTGTAGCTGACTCAGAGGAACACACATGGAAAGATTTAAATGTTGTTATAATAGCCTAGTTGCTCTCCTTGCTTTCCTGTTTTAAGAAAGCTTCCTGAACAGCTGCTGAATGGGATCACTCACAGTGTTCCTTTCAGGTAAGATGGCTGCACTGGCAGAGCAAAGCATATACAGGAACAAGCCTGTGACTGCAAAAAGATTTTCTTAAAAACAAACAAACAAACAAACCAAAAAAACCCAAAAAACAAACAACCCCCCCCGCCACAACCCCCAAAAAAACCAAACCAAAAAACCAACCAACCAAAAAAAACCACCCCACCCCATTTTAAAAAAAATATATCTTTAGCAGCATATTCCCTTTTCTAGAAGAAAAAAATCCCCTCACAACCACCACCTCCTTTACATTATATCAAGCTATAACCAAGTGAAGCAGTATTACTATGCCTTGCCACAAAGTTAGTGCCTACATTTAAATTGTCTCATTTGTAACAAAGTGCAGCTTAGTGCAATGAGATACAATCTTTCCATGTGCTTCCCTGGCCCACTAAAATTAGCAAGGAGCATGATCTGATGCATGGCTGTTATACCCTCTGTTCCACCTGTGCTCCGCTATTCAATGTAACAAAAGCAATGCTGCAATCCTTTAAGAAGACTGATGATAGCGCTAATATACATATCTTGCTCAAAACCAACACACACCTCTCTGGAGGAAACTAGTGACCCCTTTATATACATTAACTCCGTAGTGTTCAACTAGTTTCTTGTCTCCTTGCCCAGGTGTACAATGAAGTGACACTTCAGTGATTCACAGCCTTGATCGTGTTTGCTGTTGATGTAAAGCAGGAACAGATTAATTGAAGCCAGCTGTACAACCCCAGATTAAGCAACACAGCATTATCCCCAAGGGCAGCGAGGTATGGATTTGCTCAACTCCCTCACCAGAAAATGGCTGGGCCCTACACGGGTGTCCGGGACATGAGGGCACCAACAGGCTCTCACCGCCCTGACCAGACTTAGTAGGGGCCTCAGCATTGCCCCTCTATTTAACTGTATAAAAGTATGTTGTGTACGCATATCCTGTATGCGCACTGTACCCGACTGTGACTTGACTTCCCAGCTCCACCTCAGCCCTGCTTTGTCACCGCTGCCTTGCCCAGCCCTGGCTGGCCCCTTGGCCGACCCTGGCTGACGCCAGCGGAGCACCTCTGCCCCTTGCTGAGGCACGCTGGCAAGGGCAGGGTCCTGCCGGCCTTGCTGACTCCCTGCTCCCCCTTCCTGGTGGAGCAGCTTCGATGGCAGCCACCGTGGGATTTCTCCTAGTGCTAATTTCACATCTCGTGGGAGAGAAATATAATGAGAACTGGCTATGAAGCAATCATTTCCATTTGTAAATGGGATAGCACAAAGGAAGAAATGAGAACAAATTTCCATATGTACAGTCCCTGCTAAACAATCATCTCTGCAAATCTCCCCACAGCATGCGTGGTGCACGCTGCCTTCTTTACGGGATCAGCCGCCCAACCAGAATAATTAATTAACCTAGGCACCATGACATAAGCCCAGAGGATCTGATATAAGAGCTGGATCCGACTTGTTTTATTTCAAAGATCACAGTTCACGCACAATGGTGTGCCCACACAGATTAGTCGTATTAAATATAATCTGGGGCTAATTAATGAATGCTGCACCTCAAGCAGGCCCAGACCATGATCAAACAACTTTGTTTACAATCTCTACATGTCAAAACAACACTTTCTCATATCCCCGTTTTTAAACTAGAACACAAAGGTGGAGAAGTAACCCACCGGAGGAAGAGAGCACAGTGAGTACAGAGGGGGCTGGCAGGGCACGGGTGAAGCCGACACCGAAGCACGATGGAGCACTGGGCTTGCAGAGCAGCACAAAGCCTGGCCGTGTGGGCACACAGTGCCTTGGCACGGGACAGAGGGTGCGCTGGAAAGAACAAGACATGAGGAACAGCTCTACAGGTGATAGGTCAAAAGTCCTGTTTCTCTGTTAGTATCATTCCTCGTGTCACCGTTATGGTCAATAAGTGACCCAATGGTATTTGGGCTATGCAGCTAATATTTTTAGCATGGTGTAAGAAACGTGAAAATGGTTGATTTTAAAGCCTGAGGTGAACAAAATACTTATTAGATCTGATCCACTTAGATGGGTATGGTAAGATGGCAGAAGGAAAGCTAGCCATGGAAAACAAGCTACCAAGAAAGGTAGCTGTGATTTTGTAGGGGATGCAGTAAAAACATGAATGGGGTTAATTGGACTGGGAGCAGCCTCATTTTAGTTAGGATTGCCAAAGCTAGAGGCTGTCAACCCTTGGTATGTTGGTGAAGGCATACTGCCAAATGAAGATGTCAAGGTGTCCATCATTTACACTGATTAGCTAGAAAAGATCCAAAAGACTGCCATTTTGGGGGCAGGGGAAGACAGGAAATATGGCTCACCCTGCTGAAACAGGCTATTTTTGTTCTGAAGGCAGTATCGCTTCTGATCTTGACAAGGAGATTAATGCCAATTTCTTTGGCAATTATTAGGATACCTAATAGGGAGGCCAGAGGATTAATCTTCTTGCCTTCCCCTTTATTTTCAGCTGGATCTTCTACTGGTTCTACACACTGAACTACATATTTGGGATGAAATGGAAGAGCTTCTCAAAAATTTATGCATGGTCACCGAATGCAGCTGAGTTTTACACAGGAAAATGAACATTTAAAGGGAAAAGTATTAATTAATTTTATTGGCTCTTTATTCTGTTTGGAAATTTTAAATGCACAATCTGGTTGTCCAGCCACCATATATTGCCTCATTTATTTCGAAGAATCTTTTGAATGGATACTGGCACAAGCCAGTATAGATTTTGAAAGTTCTGCTTTTTGGATCAGATTTTCTGACACAAGTATTAGCATAGCATACTTCACGTCTGCTCACACCATATTCGTCGTATGGGCCAAGGCTGCTGAGATAACCCTCTACTTCTCTTCTTAAGAATTATTTTGCATTGGTATTCATCTCGGTGTTCACTTTACTGCAAAACTGCAAGATTACTACAGATAAAAGACCTTCCTCTGTCCTTTAGTGTTTCATTGAGTACTGGACTGAAGAGCTCAGCTGCAGTCAAAGTTTGTCATAACAAAGAAGCCTGATTAAATAAGAGAAATTTACCATTTGGCAGAATCCTTCAGCTGTTCATAAAAGGAAAAGTCAAACACAATACTTAATGTTTTGATCAGAAACTCTGCTTAAGTCTTTTACTTGCATCCTTGATGACCTTTAAATTGCATTTGAATAAATTTCAATTACCAAGGCAGGAAAATTACCCCAGCAGATGGACCAAGGTCATTACCAATTTACTAACATCTCTCCCTTCCCTTTTGCTGAAGCCCCTGTTATCTTCTATGGCTTTAGAATAACAAATTATTTTTTATTCTTCAGAGAGTGATGTAGCTTAATTTGTTTTAAATCCTAACCCAAACTGCAACAGATGTTATAATTGCTGGGTAGAATACTTGAGAGGCTGTGGCATGTCTCCATTTTGATTTGCTATTGGAGGCCTCAAAACACAATAAATGAAAGTACAGAGAACAGAAGCAGAAGTGCGACTCAAATGCATTGGCATCACTCTAGACAAAGGCTCTGAAAAAATAAAGATCAAAGGGTTAAAGCAATCGAGTGACTCTCCAGTAAGAAGGAAGAAATGTCAGAGGTAGACTGAGAACCGAACTAGGGAAACAGTGACAAAGAAAAGATGGGAAGCAAGAATCAAGCTCACAGATTTGAAAAAAAATGAAACTCTTCACTAAAAAAGAAGCCACAAGAGGCTTCCTCAACTCATTAATACTGATCTAACAGTCCAGTTATAAAATGGACAAAGAATGGGCACTATACGCTACATTAGAAAACAGTCTTAATCAAGTGTGTTACGAGAGTAAAACATTCAAATTCTCTTGTTAAAGAATATTTGCTTTTTAGAAAGGAGATAGGACAAAAGATTCAATAACAGTAATTTTTTTTTCCCAAATCTTAGGTGGTTATTCTTAGTCTTACAAGTAAAAGCAGTAAAAGCTCATACGTCAACATAAACTTCCCTCACTGCTCCTGAGTGTGCCTCAGCAGGGACACTAGTTAGCTCATCTTCCCTTGTGCTTCTGGTACGTACATGCATCCTGTACGTGCAGAATTGATACTGAAGGTCATTTGGCAAAAGACACCCCCCAAAATGATCAGTTTGTAAATAGTAGTTACTACTAACTAGGGTGGCCTCTACCTGGTAAAAACCGGTCCAGTCTTTCAAGCCTTCTTTGACAGCTAATTATCCCAATTTTGTTTCAGACTGAAGACTTATGTTACTCTACAGCAAAGAGTTGTAGGCATGGTACAGGTCGACCAGCAGCTTAACTGTAGCTGTAATCTTACTAATGCAGAAAAATTTTATTGTCTTCCCTCTTGGAGACATAAGTGGACTTGTACCTCAATCAAGCTTAACAGAACATTAAATACAAGTGCTGTCAGTAGCCAACTTCTTTAATGAAGGCAGCAGTACATAAAGCTGAACTGAATTATTAATTAAATTACTCCTGCAGAACTCACATGATGGTAGAAACACTCTGTAAGAAGTGTTGAGTAAATGTTAACATTTTCTAACAAAATAACCACTATCTTTGATTAATGGAGATCTAATCAGACTATACATTAATTTTGAATCATCTATAAATTGTCATGGAATTAATTTGTGTCATCTTTTAAAACCAGTACAAATTTGGCAAAGTACTACATGTAATACAGTGTCTTGATGTAATTAACTTCAGTGACTAAAATGCTCATAAAGTATGTGTCCTTGGCAAAGCACAGCACTGCCATGGTCTCAGTTTCAAGAGAACTGATGGGTCAGCACTTACTATTGTAACAGAAGTACAGGAAGGTTACTGTAGGCAGACCTTTACAGTTGTTTTATATACTACTGTGCCTGCACTGAAATGAAATCATAGCTATTTTATGTAACACTGTAGACAGCGTAAAGATACAGAAAGTGCAAAGTGTAAGCAGGACAAAAAAAACCCCAACCAAACCCCACCCTTATTTTATCACAATCACACTGAAGACTCAGCATTTTAAGATGTGACATCTGGGTATGCAGTGGGTTTTCTTTTTGGTTTT
Organism: Pandion haliaetus; assembly: GCA_013401275.1. NCBI lineage: Eukaryota > Metazoa > Chordata > Aves > Accipitriformes > Pandionidae > Pandion > Pandion haliaetus. Next base: position 42,397 of record VYZV01036192.1, on the reverse strand, counting down.
TTTTTTTTTTTTTACTTTGTTAGTGGCCATGCTCATAGTAGCACCTGCACACAATGTTGTAGCAGCAATACCTATTGCATTTGCTGGGGTAATAATTACATTGGACTAGATTCCTAAAGGAAAATATGCTTCACCCCGGGAAGCTTCTGCTGGAGGCTTGCACTGGAGCTGCCCCCGATGCTGGGCTCAGCTCTCTGCCTCCTTTGGAAGCTGCTCCATAGCTCAGTTAGTGTCACAACATAAAACCCCCAGGATTTTCCATATCCTTGTGGCTTGCACACTCCCCTATAGCAGAATGGAAGACAGAGGTTCCCTCCCTGCTCCACAGACTACATTTTGTTTCTATCCAGTAACTGTTTAAAGTAAATCAGACTTTCCAGTATGGCCCAACTGGCAGAAGCTAAATCAAACACATCCTACAGATGCTTCCAGCATTCCCTAGGAGGCATCAAAAGCCCAGACCATGCAGAGGACATCTCACTACTCCACTTTACCTGAGCAGCGGGCAGTAAAGGTGAGGGCAGATTTTTCAGAGGAAGAAGAAGAAAAAAAACCCACAAATAAAGACAAGAACATCATGAAGGACCCCGAACCTATGCATGACAGACACATACACTAAGACAGAGAATCCTGGAGGAAAAAAGGGGGATGACAGGACAGAAGGAGCTATTTCATCTCACAAGATACGTTTTGCCATTTTTTCTAGACAGTCAAAGCCGGAAAATGCTGACTCTCTCTCCTAGTTTCTCCTGTCCTCATCTCACAACCTTTCATCAGCAATAACGTTACTTAAAAAAGAAGCATGAAATAAAGCTTGTGTATTCGACTGTAATGCCGGAGCCAGCCTCACCGAGAGACAGATCAGCAATGCTAATGGCAATGTAAAGAAGACACCTTCGTGTTAGTGAGTGATCATGACTTTTTAAACAAGGACTTGACCTTTCTAAACTTGGCATAGGTCAAACAAATTGAGACATGCCTAATTCATGGCAAAACTTCTATTTACAATACAGTGGATTTTTCATGCACTGCTATCACTGAAGACTTTACTGTCAGCTCAAGAAGCACAGAAACCAATGCACTGAAACGATCTTCTAACACTACTGTATTTCTGCTTCATGATCACTTCTGGCTCTTCCTTCTATGCTACTAAGCTCCATTCACAAACCCCAAAGAACTTGTTGTCTAAACAGGGCTGTGAGAAAGCACATCACGGGGAGGAATGAATGCTGAACTACTACCGACTGACAGCAGGCACGAGAGCCAAGATCTATTCCCAGTTCTGCTACTGACTTGCTACTTCCCTCTGTGCCTCTGTTTCCCTTTGTTATTTGTAAAGCAACTGGAATCATAAAATTCTTCAAATGTTTAGGTCAAAAATACAATACAGGACAACAGAAGGATACACCCATCTATTGCCATATGTTACTGCTCAGAACCTGGCAACCTACTGCAACCTTGAAGTTGGCCAAAGCAGATTCAAATGAGATTAGGAGAAGAAACCATGTTCTCTGTCTTCAGGAGTGGCAATTAGAAACAATGAAGGTTTACAAGGATAGGTGTTTTGAGACATTTTTGAGCAATTTTGTGCAACATGTTGCTGGCGCAGCACAGGTTTTACTGCAATAAAGACAGGTGTGATTTAATTATTTTTTTTTTAAATAAACAGCATCATGATGTAAAATTTGCATCTTATCAAACACGTTAGCTCCTACAGCTATGTGCATAGAGCTCCATGACGGTGTCACCATCAGTCAACATCAAGCTCATTGGAAAGGATGCCTTAGAAACGACAGAATGATCTTTCTGCTACTAGGAAAGGCCTTTAACCCTGGCTGCTGTGATAGGGTCTGTTATTTTACTGTTCAGCATATGCAACAAGATGATACCAAATGATGCCCTAGCAAAGTTGTACATCCCTTATAACTAAGCTGCACGCACCAGGTAACAGTACAATAAGGTTCAATCCCTGTTCTACATAATTTTGCTCATAGAAGTTACAAGAGTATTCCTGCCATTATATGCTCTTTCAGCAAAGAGAAAAGTTTTACTGAACTGGTACCATGCACGGATTTATGCGAGATGTCCTACTGGTACAGCCTGTGGGTATTCCTGTACTTGCAAAGGTGCCCTCTGCATAGGTATAGCCCCAAGCATATGAATTGAGAATACAGAACCAAGCATCAGCTAGACAGAAATCCCTTTGTGGTTCTTCCCTCTTTGAAAAGTGGCCCTCCAAAGAAAACCCAGACTAACTCCAGACATTATTTAGGAAGGCCTTAGTCCTTGAGAAGTTTGGCATCTTGAAGTTACTCTGCCTCCCTCAAGGCTAACCTCTCCTAAATGCAGTGGACCACAGCTTACTTACTATGGCTCTCACTCTAACTAGAGCTACCCTCTGTCCCTTACACCCAGAGGGAGCCATTAGTAATACTCCCTCAGGAAGCACAGTTCATTATATGCTGCTGTCAAGTATAAAATAGCTTTTGGCTCCTTCAGATTTTGTTTTGTTTTGTTTTGCAGCATGACACAGAAAAAAAGGCAATGTGCATTGAACTGTTTATGTGATAAAAGGCACGACTGCCACTACACAAGCTGAAGCAGCTCAATAGCTGAGAACAGCCACTTCCTGCAGAGAAATGATGTGACAAACTTGGGAGTCATTTTTGGAGTCAGGCAGTAGATCTTCAGCCCAGTACAGAGCAGCATGTGTACTGAACACAAGCTGTGTAAAATTCAGCATGCAGCTTACCCCAAATTAGCGTTCTGTGGAATAGCCTCACCACTTGGAGAGGATTTCTTACGAACAACACCTTGATGGTGTTTTCTAAGACTATGAAAGTATATGTGAAAGAAACAAGGCTGACTGCAGTAAAAGTGAGGTTTAATGTATCTGGGATAAGCTCCTACTAAAATTTTCATATGACATAGTAAGGCTCAGATTTAAATACTGTGGTCTTTGTAGAAAATGGGTTTACCTGAGAAAAGAAGATCCAGACATTTAAATCTGGTACTCACAAAATGGTGGGGATTTTGCCACCAACCTTAAAGGAAATAGGACCAGGTTGCTGGGGCACAGTACCCTTTATTGTATGGTGACAACCACTCCCAGCAACTAGGGCAGAATTTAAAAGCACTCAATAATTTGGGGGACTTGGCCTGAAAGTACCTGAAATATTGATGCCTACCTCACCTTGGAAATACATCATTTGCTTGTGACGGTTATTGGGGGACTTCACATCTATGAATACACAACAGAACCTTCTCTCACAATCCCCCCCGCCCGTCCTGCCCCCTAAACTATCCCCCACACTTCCCCATCTGAGAAAAGAAGTACATTTAGTATTTTAAGAAATAGCAACACTTGAGTATTAAAATTATGTGTATCTCTAGTAAAATAGTTGGAGTAGAGGACAGGAAAATAAACAGAACTTTTTATCTACTTCAGTGAAAAAAAGAAGACACAATTTTGCATAGACAGATCAAAATACTTCTGCAAAATGAAACTGCTTAACAAATAACTACCAGACTTCTGTAAAATGTTAGATCTCCTACTCTAACTTTCATGAAGAGCATTTAGAAAACAGAAGGTGACACCTCTGTCTGCTCTGAATGTGTAAATTTCACTTGAACGCTTTGTGCTATAATTCCTCCATCTATCAACTTTTTCACTGCAGCATTTGGTTACCTTACAGCTACCAACTTATTTACCTGCATCATCATTCTGTGCATGGGAACTATCCCACCCCTTCTTCATCCACACCGTTCTTCTCCAAAACCTGTCAAGCTCTGCTACATGCTTTCTCGTACGGGTGGGAAGGCTGCAGGGACTGCAGAGCTCAACAGTAGCCTCAATGTAAATAGCAGAGGGTTTAACAATTGCCTGTATGTGAATATTGTGGTGCACAAAAGAACTCCCATCCAGGACTGATAAACACGGCAGGTTAAAGCAGAATGAAGTCCAAATAAAGTAACAGGCTGTAAAAGGAATACATTGTGGCAGGGATAGAAACAAATGCAGGTAGAACTGTCTACAGAGCAGCTATCACAAGAGGAACAACTGTCTGAAAAGCAGGGCCATATAGCAAAGCTGTCATGTTGAAATCAATGAGAAAGACTGGTGCAAAATAACACATCAGAGCAGGGAGAGCAGAAGGGCAAACGCTACTTTCCATATTGTGCAGACAGAAGTCTGCTATGCTGACTCAGAGCTATGCAATAAATCCATATATGCTTGAGCCTTATGTTTATGACTGATAAATGCTTATATGCAATGCATTTATGAACTTGCATATGGTAGGCTCAAGCACCGCAGAAACCCAACCTAGAACGAGATGAGTCTCCAAGCCAGATGCTACTTTTGAAGCTTTTTGCACCTACTTCCAAATCAAGTCATAGACAAGTTTATATCTGTCAAGACGTGGGCACAGCACAGCCTTGTACCATGGGAAAATGGCATTTCCAAGATGGACAATGCTCATGTCTGTTTTTTTTTCCCCCGCTGCTGAGCTGATGTTTTCAGTGGAGCGTCACTGAGATAATGCCAGACTCTCTCCTGGATGGTAACAGTCAGCTCAGACATGAAGATTGGATTTTGTTCCCTCCCTCTCCTCTGTCAACATACAGTTAACATGCAAGTGAAATAAATTTCATCTGCCATTTTATTGCTATACCACTGAAGCTTTTTAAGATCCTTCTGCACCTATTCATGCTTGCCCCATGTCTTTTTTACCATTAATACTCAGAATCATCAGCAACGTCGACAACCTAGCACAGGATGTAAGCAGACAAGTAGTACGTGCCTCCCAGGCACCTGGCAAAGATTTCTTCTTCCCCCAAAACAGAGAGAGAACAGGACCAAGTCAGAGTCACATTTCCTTTATAGTCCAGTTCAGCTCTTCCAGAAGCCCAGTGGTGCCTGCCCCGGGCTGCATCTCTGCCTAGACCAGAGTGCACAACCAGCACGCATCAACAAGCAAGACAGAAGGATTCAAAGAAGCCACAGCATATACCAACGTTAAGGCTCTGTCCTGCAGTCCTGACACAGTTTCAGATCAGACTCCCTAAATAACTTACGTATCAAAAAAGCACAACTGCCCTTGTTAACTTGAGCAGGAATTTCTGAGTAAGGAAAGAGTGACTGGTCAATTCCCATATGACAAAAGGCCAAATCCCGACAAGAGGCAGTTGTTCCTCACCTCTGGGGCACCAACCAAAGTCCTCCCTACAGTTCCCTTCTCCTTTTCCTCATCTCCAACCAAATGCCAAGTCTTGCCTCTAGCCTTTCAAAGAAAACTGCCAACCTGGTCATATGTACTTCAGCCCCACACTAGGAGATGCCTGAAGTGTTTTGTCCAAGTCTTTTCTTCTAGGAATTGGCCAGAGGGAAATATGCTCTTGGGATTTCCATTAAGACATTTTTTTTTTTCTCCTGGTCTTTCCAATCTTCTTTTCACTTTAAAAGGAGACCTCTGGAGGTGGCAGGAGCAATCACTGTCAGACTCTCCTAGATGAGCAGCTCCAGGCTTTCAACGTTTTGCTGAGCACAGAAATACACCAACACAAACAGCCCCGGGAACCTAGACAGAACTAAAAGATGGTTCCTCACAAAATAAAAAGGGCTTTTCAGGAAATGCCACAGAAGCACACAAAACAATTTCTACCCAAGATTGTTTCCCAAGACTTAACGTTGCAATAATAATGTAACAGTCAAAACAGAAACTGTATTTTCTATTCCTGAGAAAAAGGTAATTTCTGTTAGTTTTATTAATTCAGGTATGTGTTAGTTCAGCCCCCACCTTGGATGGGCTCTGCAGCCTGGCACACAGCACGCTGGTGCAAAGCAAGGCAGAAGAGTTCTTCCAGTCCCACGTTAGCAGGGTTTTTCCTCCATGTGATCTTATACAGCAAGTCCAGATTGCTCATCAGCCACCCACGGCCGATAGTCACTTTTCCAAAATCCTCTTTAATATTTAATTCTGCATTTTATAATTTTAAGCCAAGTCCGTGCAGCAGGAGACCATGTGTGAAGAAGATAAAGCAGAAAGCTTAACGAAAACCAGCCTCCCATGTCCATGAGAACTCTTAACCTGAAAGATTCAAAACAATAATGCCTGGCACTTAAATGCAGCTCCAACATCAAAGCACTTTACAGACCCCACGTACACTGCAATAAAAGACTTGGGGAATATGAAATACTCCTCTGTCCAGATGACCATGTCAGTAATTCCGTTTTAAATATGCCATGTCAGGAGACTTCCACCAGCTTCTCTGAGGGCTTACTCCTAATCTCACAAATTTCCCTGTAAAAATCCTTCAGACTCTGTAACCAAATGAGCAATTGTTGTGTGTAAACCTTAGCATCACAGAGATTTAGACAGAGCATCCAAACAGACAACAAACATGTATAATACATACACCCATTGGCAGAAAGCAGCGCAGGTACAAGGTGTAATGTAGCAGAAGACTTAAATAGAGCAGTGGAAGGAGACAAAAAGGAACAGATTTAGGACTGGAGATGCTGACCGAGCAAAAACAGTGGACATGAGCATACATTGGTGTAAATGGTGTGGCACAGGGCAGGGTTAGACTCGGGAGCTGGGGCACAGCTAGCAAGAAGAAAGATACAGTCCAACACTCAAAGAAAGTTATTTTTAATAGTTGCATCCATGATTGCATGGAGATTAAGGAATTTATTTCAAATGAATTTTTAGCATGTAAATTATGTTTTAATGCACTTTGCTTTTTAAACAAACTTGTTTAAAATTTACTAAGAACCAATGATGACTATCCTGAATATCCAAGTTTTTTGTAATCTATTCAAGTAATTTATATAAGAAATATTGCATTACTGAATCACGCTGTGAAGTTTAGTAAGTTAAAAGGTGACAATTTTATATGAACGTAGAAATGGAATAAGTAAGAGCTGTAGCTGTGGATGTCAATTCAAGTTCTATAAATCATGTAGCAAATAATACTGTGACAGAAGTATCTGAGTGAACTCCTGCCGTTTTAAGTACTTTTCTACCACAAAAGCAAGTGGTAGATGAGGAAGTTTTGTCCTAACTAATTTTCAGTTTCCATTTTCTTCAGAGATATGCAGGAAGATTTTCTTTGAAGTAGCTAAAAGTTAGAAACCCAATGTGAATCTAAACCCAGTATTCTTTATCTTCCTCTTCTCACCTACAAAAGAAAACAGGCAGAGAGTGAAAGAGCTTGGTGCTAAAGGACTCAGTATGGGCCAGACTTTCTGAAGGTCTTAGACATCCAAAGGTGCTGACAGGTTCTTCAGTGCTACTGAAAATCCTCCTAAACACCAAGTCTCTTACTGTCATTACATTATTATTATTTGTTTCAGAAGAAAAACATGAATTTTTGTACTGACCATCAGAAATCTCTCTTTTTCTTTTTTTTTTTTTTAGGAAAATAACAAATACAGCAAAAAATTAAGATTGAAATCAATTCCTCAAGTTTCTTCCTCATCTGTAAGAATAAGGTCAAGCAAGGATGTAGAAACTCTCTGATTTTAATTAATTCACTTTGGACTGAAGTAGACTTACCACTCTCCCTTTGTTTTTCTACTCTTGTTAAAACCCATGAAAACTTAATGACCATTAGACCTAACAGTACTCTAGAAACATTCATGTTTCAGAGAGATCTCTCTGAATTTCACACTCTTCATCCTAAGCAGAGCCACTTACCACTCATTGCCAGCACATGTCTTCAAGGCACCTCTGCCTACTCCTGTCCTCCTCCCTGCTGAGGTCTTCTCCTTCCTGCCAGGGCTGCTGTGACCCAGCACCTCCCCATCTTTGCCCAGGTGATTGCCAGTCAAATAAACCAAGATTACAGCAGCCCTGTGCTGCCAAGATGCAGCATTTCCTATGACTTTCAAGGGGCTGCCTGAAGGCAGCCTTTTCTGCACTCTGCCCACACATACAGCCAATGGGCCAAATCACTACTACTGTGGCAATGCAGAGCAACACTAAATCCATTTAAAAACCCAGCCTTTAAGGGTATATCCATACCTCCTTTTTTTTTTTTTTTTTAAACAGGACCTCAGTGCTGTCCTCACTCTACCTTGTGCCAAGAAAAATCTCTATCAAACTGGTTCTGCCACAGACGGTACATGGTGTATGAACCCGCAATCTACTGCTGCTGCCCCCCACTCCTCAATTAAATCCATTCATGATAACAGGACATGCTACATCTTCTGCTGAATTTCATTTAAAAAGTAATGCGACGAAAGCACTGAAAACCAAAATCAGTATCTATGCACAGAGAAAGGCAATGCAGTTTTATTTATACCAAGGAACAGTGACTTGGTTGGATCACAGTATCAGAAGGTTATGTTTAGGGAACAGGCATGAACTACAGCATCAGGCAGAAAACTATACAATTTAAAGGAAGATCTGTGCAACTTGTCAGCACTGAATAGCGGATTTTTATATTCTCCTACAGCATATTTGAAAACAGTAAGTCGATTTCCCAGTATAACAGTATTCATATTTACAGAGTTTTAACATATTAGAAGCTTTTCATAGAATTAACCCATACTTCTGAAACTTGCTTTTACCAAGCATGAGAACCATAAATAAAATTAATTGCCTCCCCCTCCTTCCCATATTCTGAAAAACACTTAAATCAGGAATGTCCTAAATCTTTAATACATCTTTTTCCTTTCTGATTTCAAGAAAGAGTAACAAAGTTCTGAGTGTTGACATTAAGTAAAATCTTTGTTTGCTTCGCACAATCTGTCTTAAGACTTGCATGTGTATAGTAATCTTTCCACATTCAGATCAGCAGCAATGTCCAAACGTTGTTTTAACCTTGAAGCTATGAAAAATCAAAAACCTCATGTCCTCTTTCCAGTCTTAAAAAGCATCTGTCCTACTTCTACTTCAACAAAAATCACACCATTTTTAACATCTGGTATATGCTTATCACTACATTAGAATTACAAGAAAGTTTTAGAAGGTAAAAAAGATGATCTCAAAGTTCTGAAGATAAGCAAACCATCCTTTCACTGCACAGACCTCTAGCATGAGGAGACAGTAACATTAAAATTATGTAAGTAATAATGTAACAAAGGGGATTAGAAGACAGTTAAAATATAAATAGTGTTCGGACTTCACAACGTTTACCCAAATGCTCATGAAAATAATATTAGATGATATAAAACTTATGCCTTTTCTGTGTGATTGTTCAAATTTTCTTACAAAACAGCTGAAGCTTTTTCATAAAACCATTTCAAAGAGAAGTTTTGTCTCAGTGAGGAGGTATAAATATGACAAAATACAACCTGTTTATTCTAGGAGATGATAGGCGGTATTTCTTAATGCAGTTATGGAAGAGAAGTGTACTGTTTAGTTCATTTAAAACTCATAATTGGATTTTGATTAAACAGTCCAAGAATTGAAATGTAGCACTCAGACGCCCATAACTTTTAAGAACATTGCTTCAAAATATTTTAAATCAAACTTTGACTATTTTCTTCAATAATGAGTGGATCTCCACAATCAATGCTTAATGCTTATGTTTGTGTGACCAAATTAATACAATTCAATGCAGTCTCGGCATGAAATGCATGACACTGGCTTGTGAGAAAAGTTTAGCTAGAAAGCTGAATCTCAGCATTTTATTTCCAAAAGCCTGAAGCAAATCTGGAGAATTCTGTTTACAATAAATGGAGGCAACTGATAAATGTTACTGCAACTAGTCAATTGTGTGACTGGAATGTCAAACTTCATAGAATACCGATAATTAAATTCTCTCATTGAACAGAAATTAATGTGGATTTGAAAGGATTATAAAAGGATCAATTATCCCAGCTGTTCTCATTCTCCTAAGGCACTTTATTATTAAAGTATTTGCTGGAGGCAGTGTTGTCCTGATGCTTAATTTTCACAAGACACTTTACAGCCACATATAACAGTAGAGGTCTTATTGAGTAGATATTGTTTATGTATGGCAGAAAATACAGACAATCAGTATTATCATTTTC
>VYZV01036192.1:17581-32375 GCA_013401275.1 Pandion haliaetus | reverse complement strand
ATTTTCTCTTTTTCAATAATCAAATCAAAGGGTTACTGGTCTTAAAGTTGATTTTTTAGAGAATATATTATTGGTAAATAGGCATGCAACTCATTTCTGTCCTGTTTGAGAAGCAATGTACTGTACTGATTGCTAGTTATTACGCACTTGCAATATTAATCTTTTTATTACTTTAGTTCATCTATTTAAACTAAGAGTCTCATTAACACCACTAGAAATGAACTACTGAAAAAAGGGCAGGGACAGAAGTGAGAGAGGTGCTGATGCTCTGACCTTCAGCACTAGTGCACACAGAAGGAAAAAAAGAGCAGTACCTTGTGATGCTACATATACTTGCATTTCCTTCCTCACACCACTCTCTAGATAAAACTATGTTCTGGATTTCTATCAGATTAAAAAAAAAAAGACAAAGAAGCAGCTGGATCAAGAACTTTTCTTTCTTTTTTTTCCTTACAAGCTTGTGCAAAAGCTCATTACCACCTACCAGCTATTTTTGTAGGGAATAAGCTAGGAATGTTCTCCAGTTCTTAAAGGAAAAGTCTACCTGGCATTAATCAGTATTACCTGGAATGAGATCTCATCACAAAAAACAGCTAGAAGAACAAAAATGAGCTGCTTTCTTATTAGTGGAGAAAGCCTCTGCCAGGTGAGTTTGAAACAGGTGAGCATACATCTGCACTGTTCCACCTCTTGGGTCGACAAACAGCTTTTTCACCTCCAAATCAGATGCTGCATCTAATTTGCCATAACACCAAATTCATTCAAGTGTGTGCACGCACATGCGTACGTCTGCATGTGGAGATATTCTTTTAAACCTGAACAGCTAGATACACTCTGTTGGAAGAGAGCATTTAACCACGTTTACTGATTTTAAAACATGCTCAGCAATCCTGAAGAGTGAAACAGTCTTGCTTTTCCTTCTCTGATAAGGTAAGACACTATATTTTAAAAGTGAGAACGGTAGCAAAAATACTTTGTGTATTCACTACTAGATTAAGAAAAAAATATGCTCAAACACACAACAGCAGGGTGAAGTGGTAAGGCAAGAGACAGGATAAAAAAAAAGCCCCCTCCTCCTCAGTTTAGATCTTTTGTTGTATTAACAACATTCAGGGATTTTAATGGATGCCAGACCAAGAGAAATAAATTACTTTAATTAGTTTTCCTTCAATACTACACATAAAAATGACAAATACGAATGATGAAACTGATTTCCATATACTTGCCTCTTAGTCCTCAATGAGTGTAGGTTTGTCTCTCTCTATTTTCTTTTTCCTTTCAGTTTTGTTTTATCTTATTTTTATTAAACCTGCAGCATGGAACAGATTGTCCCGAGAAGAACTATCATTCTTCTTTGTCACTGTCAGGGATATTGCATTCTGGTAAAACCAACAGATTAATTAGTAAACTGGCAATTCATTCTCCAACTATGGCTCTTTTTCACCTGCTGGCAAGTTAATGAATTAGTATATATACATTTACTAGGGAACACCTGCTTTTAACTAGGACACTTATGATCAAAATACCCAAGATCAAACCAGGAAGACAATGCTGAAGGCTTTTTTCCCCCGCAACGCTTTCCTCTCCACAGCTGTGTATTTTCAATCTTTTCTGTGATAATTATACTAATCTTTTTCATGTATAAATACACCAAGTTTTGATTATAACAACTCAGAGAAAATGGATCTCATTATTAAATAAAAATACACCATGTGTCTTTTTTTAAATGTCCTACTTCTGAATATCCTGCCTGGATGCTTCTGGGCGGAACAGGTCAAGGAAGCTGTTCAACATCCTTTGATGAGACATTTAATGAGAAAGGCAGCAGTCAATGCAATGCTGTCGCCTTAACATACCAAAAATGCTTCTGCTGCATCAAAAAAAAAAAAAAATTGAAGTTTTTCAAACCTACAGTTTTAAGTGTGCTGCATTCTGGTAAAGAAAAGCTACATTTTGATGCCAGTTAGCACCGTAGTGCTGATGAGTGTGCTGGTTCATCAAAGGGGCCTGAGGGGCAGCTGAAGGCTGCAGCAGAGCCATCAGACTGATTTTACCCCCTGAAAAACTCACTACTGAGTGATCACAGCTCCTCTGCTTTGAGACTCAAGCCCGGCCAGCTTCACAGCATCTCCAAGTTCTGTTTCTTTAAAAGCCTGACTCCTTCATGAACATTTTGCTCTCCAGCAGGCACAGCTCTGGCTGCCACTGTGTGATCCTGAGGCAGGCTGCAGCCAGCTGTGCTGCCAAATGCACTGATGGACACATGCTGCTTGTGGTCCTTCCTTAATCTGCTGCACATTCACCTGCTGCCAGCATGGATTTACTGACCAAGTCACTGCTTGTTTTAGGGCATTTTGAAGCCATTTTTAAACTGACTCTTTGGAGGTGGGGGCAACAGCTGCCTCTGAGAAGTGTTACCATCTTCTCTTTTAAATATTTGTATGCAGACAGCAACAAAAGAACACATCTGTCTGCCAGAAAGTCAGCGAAGCACGGATAACAAGATCTAAGAATCAGAGAGAGTGCAGTGAGCTTCAGACCTGCTGAAATCCTTCCTCATCAGATGATCATTTAATGCCTTAATGTCACGTCCTGATTTCTTAGGACGATGACTCAGGTTTGCTGATTCCCCGGTCAGGATTAAGGTGAAACAGCACCAGGGATCCTTTAACTCACAACCCTCAACTTTTATTTGCTCACAACAAGAACTGGCATGCTCACCACAAAAACTGGCACAAAACTATGTCAGTAAACTGTGTAGCATGTGCTAACCCTACCTCACCAAACATACACTACAGGCCTGGCTTATTTGAGGATCAGTTCAGGGAAGACAACAAGGCGAGCCCTCCCATTGACTCAGGAGGCTCAGAGCAGACCCCCTTGCTTTCCAGGTTCCTTCTCAGAGAGGAGCCCAGGGGGGGCTGGACCCGCTCCTAGTCCCNGAAGGGTGCAGAGAGGATTAAACTATAGCGAGGGCTGTGTCCTGTGCCAGAAGTGTAAAAAAAAAAAGAGAGAGAGAGAGAGAGAGAGAGAAGAGAAAGACATCACCAGCCCTGGGTCCAGCGTTGGTTCAGTCAGCCGAGGGCTCCGGTGGGCGTGCGCACGCGGGGCTTCAGTTGGTGTCTTTTCATCAGCCTCGCCCTCTTCGGGCGGGCCCTCGAACTCATTAGGCTAATTAGGCAGCCGTTGGGAAGTAGCTTCCCCTTCCCCGCAGCTGCGATGAGCTGCCCTGCTCAGCCCATCAGCACAGCACACGAGGGCCGGGGCTGCGCACCCTCCGGCACGGCCTGCCCCTCCCCCTCCTGCTGGGCTTCTTTTCACCTGGGCCTCCTCGCTAGGCAGAATTCGTCGTTAAGCGGAACTTGCCCCACCACAATGTTTGAGCCATTAACTCTTTCAGTCTCTCGCACTTAAGCACGTAAGAAATCATCCAGCTACTTGAGTCAGGGCTGAAGGCACACAGTGGAAACACTCACCAGCCATACGGAGCATTGCAGAGTATGAGATTGTAAGAAACCAGTTATAGACAGATACATTTGTATTACGCTATATGCCTCTAACTGGACTGGATGTCTAATCTTGTGTCTTCTACAGAGCTACTAGAAATTGGCACATTTTGCTACTAACTGAACACAACCAGCTGGAAAACACTGAATTGGTTGCCAATAGTTAAAGAGGCAAAGATTGCTGAAGGACTGCAATTGGAGGAGCATTACAGGTGACCCGCAGTTTTTGCAGTCTACTGTCTTCATCCAGGATTCCTAATTCTTTGTAATCCTGACTGAACTTCTCTCCCTTTGAAGAATCTGATGCTGAACTTGCAGGAAGAAATGTTTGAACCTAATATGCACAAGTGTGTTGCAGTAGGAGCCCACTGAAATGTCCTAGATTCAATGCAAGGTATTTAGATACTCATAGCTGGCTGAGAACTTTTCTGACCCAAAATATACTGTCATGCTGACTCTGCAACTTTAGACAGGGAGAGCCAAATTTTTATGAACCTTCTGTGTGTGGTTCCTCATAAAAAACCAAGATGAAATAGAACCTTTTACCATTTCCTACGGGGGTGGGGGGACGGGGACGACTAATCCCTGCCCTAAAAATTTTGTTTTGAAATGCAAGATAAGATTTTATTTTTCAAAAATTCAAGTCTAAATGAAATTTAAGCCTAAGGCCAACACACCTCCCTGGACCCTATCTGACAGGTCAGGAAAACTAACTGGTTTTTTTACTGGGTTTATCCCATATTACGACAGGAAATTTTTTGGACACTCAATACCTCCCTGAGACAGGAAAACCATTTTCCTTCCTGCTCTGGCTTCCAAGAAAGACTTTGCTGGATCAGGACGAGGCTAACATAGGATGCTGCCCAAAGATCATCCATTTGAATTGAAAGAGTGCCCATTGCCTATCAGGAGAAGGAAAATTCAGGACTGTTACCTCCAGCCTTATGCTATCCTGAAGAGTCCAGATAACCATTACGAATCTGGCTGTCTGTGTCCAGGCCAAAGCATTTGCTGTTGCTGCAAAGGTGGCTCCAAGAAGCCAAGCAGTCAGTGCTTGCCAAAGCAGAGAGAATGAAGTGTTGCAACTGTCCTATCTGATTGATCATGCAGCTCTTTCAAAGCTGTTCCTTACTCACTTCTCTTACATTGCAGCCCTAATAGAGAAGCTTTTGCTGTGCTCAATTCCATCAAGGATATAAATAAACGTGACAAGCTTTTAGAAGCAACCTGTTAGCACCATCCTTGCATTAGCAGACTATCATGAAGAAATGGCCTCAAGCTTTTAAAGATGAACTATGAAGTGCCTCTTCAAAGAACTAAACTGTTCAAATACGAGAATTTAATTCCTGCTTAGTGACATTCACAACACTGTGCGTTAAGCATGAATTGAAAAAGGCCTTCAGTTTGCAGCTATGTCATTTCCACTCCATCCCCCAGCAGAAGCTAGGGAGTAAGGTTTCCTCACAAAGGACTGAAAATCCTTCAAGTTCTTTTACATGGCTCTAGCAGCAAAAAGAAAAAAGAATAATAATAAAAACAAAACTTTGCAATAAGAGTAGAGTCTTGCAGTTTTAACAGGTCTTCCATATTTACAGGCCTTTAGATTCTAGCACTGTATTTTCAGTGGGGACAAGACTTAGGAGGACTTGCTCCCATTATCTACAGTGCAGTGACAAAAGCAGAGCAGCAAGAAAATGCGCTAACTCCCAGCTTTACTTTGTTTCCGGAAGGTGAGGCTGCCTCGCTGCATGGCGTGATTGACTGTATAAACAATCACCTATGTGCACACTGAACTGAGCTCTGATGAACAGGTGGGTACCAGCACGTTAGGGAACCACTGATATAGTCCATAATTAAAGTACAGTCCCAGTGCTGCAATTCACAAGCATGCAGGTGCATGCACAATCAATGTGCTCATCACCTGAAGCTTTTCTCATTCCCGTCTTGAAGATGCACTTTGATCACCTTAATAGAAGAGCTGACCTTAAGAGAAAACAAGAAGAGAAACTGCTATGAAAGACAGCCACAGGCACACAAAAGCTTCCTGTGCAGCAGTGTTACTCATAGCCAGCTGCTTATGATGAGCATGAGCACTCTCATCAGCTCGTGAGTCAGCAGCACCTGCTCCCCATCACCTTCCTGGAGGATACGTAACACAGCAGCACCATGCTCAGCAGCCCTCTTCGGCACCCAGCTATTTGCGGTAGGACCTAGCCCACAGGATATGTATTGCATGTCAGCGAGTATGCGCTGCTAAATATAAGCATGCCTTATACTAATGCCTATACTGTTCATTTTGCATATGTGCAGGAGACATTGAACAGTTATCTCACTAGAGCGTCACATCTAAACAGAATCACATTTGAGGGGAATTAGTAAAGAAATTCAAGGACAGTTTTAGGAATTTTTAGTTTTTAAGGATTCAGTAGGTAATACTTTAATCTCTGTGTAGTCCTGAACCATTGTTTAAGTGCATGCCTATGAAGGCACATACAGGGAAAGCACATACCACTCTGCTATTCAACCCAAAAGTTTCTCTTATTTCACTTGTAAGACAATGCGATACTATTGAACCTGGTGTTCAGCTGAAGCAAATGGGAATAATTTAAGAATCCCAGGTGGGATTTCCACAAAATAATTACTCATGTGCATATTACAGTTCTTAAGGAGTGCTCTATTCCACACATCAATGGCTGCAATTCCTATAGATGTGAAAAGTCTTGACAGATAACAAGTTTACTGTACTTTCTGACTACCTCCAGTGATAAGTAATTTACCATCCACCCAGTAAGTTTATGATAAACCTAATGTCCTGTTGCTTATTAATTATCAGCTCAACAAGCCACTTAAGCAGGAAAGAAATACACAGCAAGCTGCTTGCTGCCATCCTGATAATGTGCTGTAACAAATGGCTGCAGAGTTTACAACATATCACAGAGCAAACCGGGCAGGACTCCTGAATGTGGGATTGTTCGAAACACATCCCTGCATTTAACTTAGGCATATTTGTTCCGGCACTGTGAAGCCTGCCTTCCTTCACCATAGGAAGCAGGATGGTCTAAGGAGGTCATTTTAGGTGACTGAAAGAAACCCTCCCACCCCTGTGCAGCCCCTCCCAAAGTAACTCCCTGTCTATAGTACACCAACAAAGCCAGAGCCGAGCCCCCAAACTCAAATGAAAGTAACTTTGCCTTTTAATGTGAACTGACTCCACTGGATATTGCTGTATTTCATAGCAGAGATACTGATCTTGAATTTGTTTCAACTGACCTCATATTTGCCTATTTCACAGACCATAGTTTTAGGTGGAGTCCTGACATCACTGGAAACAGAGGAAATTTCTCTCAATCCCATCATTCAACCTTGTAATTTTAGGCACAGCAGCACAAACTACATATCTACCTACCTGACCTGTGGACAGAGTCAGATACTTGTGTATCCAGGCTGACACAGACTACACCTGCACAACTTTAAAGCTTAATTGAGCTCAAATAAGTACTGCCCTCTTAGCTTTATTTGTTTCAAAGCTGCTCCGCAAAATTTGAGTACTGCAAAGAGGAAAGCCAGAACAGGCAATCCATGTCCCCTTCCTGGCTCTGCAGCAGCCACACCAAGGAGCAGAAACCTTCCAAAACTTCATTCTTTCCTCTTCCGTGAAATGAAAAATAAAAATTATCCATTTCACCAGAGATTTTACGAATTTCTGCACCAGCCTCAAGCTTTGTGTTCTTGGTGTAGAGAGTAAATGGAAATGTAAGATATAAACATCACACTACAGTCAGTCACAGATGCTGTGGTCCATACACAGATTGCTATTCCTGGAAGACTTCCCAAGTTACCATTGCTCCTATTCACTTTGACAGCTCTAATTTGATTTTTTTTTCTAGAGCTCTTTTTCTAGAGGAGAAAAAGGCAATGATCACAAAACATTGATAACGTGCATAATAAAAAGCAGACCTCACTATCACTCTCATTTGTATGGCAGCATATTGGCATTTTGATCTGCCTTGTTTGCAACACCAGTCTGTAGACCAGCCCTGGAAGTCTCCTGTTCTATTCAAAAGGTTGAGTGTGTTGTGCCACGCATGCAACAGCTCCCTCACTGCTCCAGCGAGGGCTTCCTAATTTCTCATTTCTAGGGATTACAGAACTTCTGTTCTGCAGCACAGAGAACTCCTTGGATACCATTAGGAATGAGAGAAAACTAAAAGTGTGCCTATTCTTTTCCTCTGCCTCATTAAGTGCACTGGGATTTAAATACTGGGAACTACACACTACAGACAACACAACAGAGGTTTTCCTACTCTCTAAGAAGCCACTCTTTCACAGATGTGGTCTTTATTTGACAAGCTCTCTACTGAGCATGAGATCAAGCAAAGAAGACCAGAGTCGACTTTTAATTAAACTCAAGAGCTTTTCTTGATTCATGTAGGACTTGACTCCAAGCATAAGACATCTGGTACAAGCTTTGGATGCTATGATGTCATGTTTACTTCTTTCTTTCCTTTCAATTCACACTGATACATGCATATGGAAGTGGCATGAGATAATTTTGTTAAAAGCCCATTTATTTATTTAGTGCATTCACTTCCCACCATTCATTATTGCTGCTTAAAGTACTTCATTTCAGGAAGAACTTTATTAGAACCCAACGATGTAACATATGGTCATGTTTGCTGCTCTGCACACAGACTACTTTGACAAAAGAGCAGAATCATGACAAGATATAGAAAGCACAGGTTCAGAAGGTGAGTTTTGTTATGCACATATGAGAACCTGGGGTTTTTTTTAATACTCACCCTATACGGAGTATTTTGCTTAGAATGACTGTGGCTTGTGTCATAACTGTATCATGCATTTTCTTACGATATGGCTATGCGACCAAGGCCGAGGGATGAATGCAGGGTAGTCTCCATCTTACATGTGACAATGAGAGCCCCTAATGTTCTGCATGAGCCTATTTTCTATATAGTTCCCTATACTTTAGGGACTGCAAGACGGGGACTGGGGGAGCAAAGTCCCTCCCACTGGAAGAGAAGATCAGGTTTGTGACCACCTGAGGAAACTGAACATACATAAGTCTATAGGACCTGATGAGATGCATCCCAAAATCCTGACGGAATTGGCTGATGTAGTTGTCAAGCCACTCTTGATGATATTTGAGAAGTCATGGCAGTCAGGTGAAGTCCCTGGTGACTGGAAAAAGGGAAACATTGCACCCGTTTTTAAGGACCCTGGGAACTACCGACCTGTCAGCCTCACTGCTGTGCCTGGGAAGATCATGGGACAGATCTCCTAGAAGCTATGCTAAGGCACATGGAAGACAGGGAGATGATTCAAGACAGCCAGCATGGCTTCACCCAGGGCAAGTCCTGCCTGACCAACCTAGTCAACTTCTGTGATGGAGTGACCACATCAGTGGACAAGGGAAGAGCTACACGTCGTCTATCTGTACTTCTGTAAGGCCTTTGATGTGGTCCCCCACAACATCCTTCTCTCTAAATTGGAGAAATATGAGACTGTTTGATAGATGAGGAATTGGTTGGATGGTTGCATCCACAGGGTAGTAGTGGTCAATGGCTCAATGTCCAGATGGAGATTGGTGACAAGTGGTGTCCCTCAGGGGTCTGTTCTGGGACCAGTACTGTTTAGTAACTTCATCAATGACACAGACAGTGGGATCGAGTGCACCCTCAGCAAGTTTGCAAATGACACCAAGCTGAGTGGTGCAGTTGACACACCTGAGGGACAAGATGCCATCCAGGGGGACCTGGACAAGCTCGAGAAGTGGGCCCGTGTGAACCTCAGGAGGTTCAACAAGGCCAAATGCAAGGTCCTGCACCTGGGTAGGGGCAACTCCTGGTATCAATAGAGGCTAGAGGATGAAGGGATGAGAGCAGCCCTGCAGAGAAGGACTTGGGGGTACTGGTGGATGAAAAGCTGGACATGACCCAGCAATGTGCACTCACAACCCAGAAGGCCAACTGTATCCTGGGCTGCATCAAAAGAAGCGTGACCCACAGGTCGAGGGAGGTGATTCTGTCCCTCTACTCTGCTCTGGTGAGGCCCCACCTGGAGTTCTGCATTCAGCTCTGGAGCCCTCAGCATAGGAAAGACATGGACCTGTTGGAGCGGGTCCAGAGGAGGGCCACAAAAACAATCAGAGGGATGGAACTCCTCTCCTATGAAGAAAGGCTGGGAGAGTTGGGGTTGTTCAGCGTGGAGAAGAGAAGGCTCCTGGGAGACTTTATTGCAGCCTTTCAGTATTTAAAGGGGGCTTACAAGAAAGATGGAGACAAACGTTTTAGGAGGGCCTGTTGCGATAGGACAAGGGTTAATGCTTTTAAACTAAAAAAGCATAGATTTAGACTAGATATAAAGAAAAACATTTTTAAAATGAGGGTGGTGAAACACTGGAACAGGTTGCCCAGAGAGGTGGTACATGCCCCATCCTTGGAAACATTCAAGGTCAGGTTGGACGAGGCTCTGAGCAACCTGATCTCGTTGAGGATGTCCCTGCTCACTGCAGGGAGGTTGGACTAGATGACCTTTAAAGGTGCCTTCCAACCCAAACTATTCTATGATTCTGTAACAAGGTCTCATCAGAATCAACAGCTTACATGATGAGCAAAAGGTTTTGTGCTATACTGTGCATGTAATACTTTAACTGCAAAATTCAAACCAGGGTAAAAGGATGGAGCATTAGACCAGAATCAGACAATCTAATTTCCAACTGTGGCTCCACTACAGTCTCGATAGGCAACACAAGATAAATGATTCACCTCTGTGTGAAGTCTACTGAAAGCAAGACTTCTCTGCAGGAGTGGAAAAAACCAGAAAGTTCATGTAAGTAACATCTGCAAAATGCAGGAAGGTAATGGTCTAAAGGCTCTCAAGCCTTTCAAACAAATAAAGGTGATGGCCAGGGCCCACTTTCATTAAATATTTTTTCTCATCTCATGAAATGACCAGACGGAAAATCCTGAAACATTTCTGGCAAAGCAGAATTGTCAGGACATATTTTTCATAAAAAAAAAAAAAACCCAAACAAAGAAACCCTACTGCTCTTAAAACAGCACTAGGAATCAAATAAAAAATTATATACTTAGGAAAGAGAGAACTTAACACTGGCATGTAGAAAGGAATACATTTCCCCTAGCCTCTGCAAGTCCATTTGAGTGCTCCTGATTACTCACACCTGCAATTTGATATTTTCTTTCCTTCTTTCTTTCTTGAGCTGGAAATCAGCTCCAAGAAGGAGATAAAAAGAAACAGTAATGCTCAACTTCTAGCTGAATCTATCGGAATCAAAATTCCGATCTTGGGAAAATCAGATCTTTTTTAAAAAGCCCCAGATGCTGGAGTTGCATAAAAATTTCAGCTTTTCATTGAAACTAGACTTTGTATTCAGCCTTCGTATTTGTTGCAAGCTACCTGAAACGCAATTGGACTGCAGCCAAAGACCAACAAATCAAAATTATGATAGAAAATGCAAATGAAACAAAGCTCTAAAATTATTTTTAAGGCATTAACACATTTTTTGTGATCAGACTTCTGGTATTTCGATAGTCACATTCGGTAACGCTGAGAAGGAGATCCAAGTGATACCAGTTCACAGTCCACTGTAAAATGAGATTGTCTTAATCTGTGGCCAAATTAGCTCTTTTGTGACATCTCCCTTTAACATTTAATAGTGCTTGCTAAGGTAAGGAGGGGAAGGTAGATGTGGACTGACTCAGCCATTTAAAATAATCCCTGCAATTTTAGTCTTTATTTTGAATCACCATTCTGAAAATTCAAGGTGGCTACTTCAGAAAGTTAATAGCATAAAAAAAGGAGAGGCTGTTCTTCAGGAAAACCAGGCTAGTACATGTAGCAGGCAAAAGACTTAATGACGACAACAACAACAACAGAGGAAGGGGAACTGTATAATTTTGTCTTACATCGCATCATGTTTCCAGTCGAATTCATAATTAGCTACAATTTATTCAAATTTGGCCTTTACTGGATTTAATAAACTACAATGTTCCCTACCGCCCTTTAACAAGACTCCATGGCAAAAAGAAGTAATGGAATTAGTGAGCGACATCATGAAAATAGTATTAGACAAGCTGATAAACTCATCTGTACATCATGATACAGCTATTTTTTTCCAAACACCTGATTTTGCTCTATGAGAGAAGAACTGGGAAATGTGCTGAATGTTACTGGAAAGCCATTGTCAAATACTATAAAATAAGATACGACATTTGGCTCACTAATACAATTTGCATCCAAAAATCAAATGCTAGGGAAGCAAGGGTTTCAGCAGGGTCAACTGCTACACCTGAGTTGGCAGAGAAGTGCTAGGACAGCAGTCACTGCTTCCTAAGCTCCAGCTCTGCTAAGTGGCATGGCCACCTGCCCATCGCTGCCTGCCAAATGTATGCCGCTACTAATTATAACTAGTTCAAATACGAATGAGTGAAGAGAAGCAGGGAACCCATTATTACCGGGAAATACTACACAGTGCGGCCTTATTTTACCTACATGAAAGACAGATTTTTGTTACTCGACAGCAGCGTGAGCAGAATCCCACTGATTTCCATGTAGCAAATCCAGTGACTCTCAGCAACAAAACTGTGGCTCCTGCTCCTTCTCTCAGAATAGATTTAGTATTTAGGTGCTACAGTGAAGTCTCCTATTCCTTGCTTTTTATCAGCTGTATAATTTAGGTTCAATATCCTGAATATTGGGTGGCCTTGCTCTGTTTTACCCAGTAACCTGCTGAATTCTGTAATAAATGAGTAACTCTTTGGATTCTGAGTTTTATGGATCTAACTCTTCCACCTAGGTGCCAGCCACTAAAATAGTTGCCAGTGTTTCCAAGTATTCAATTTCTCCTCGTCTGTAGCTTCTGCAGTGAGAGTCTCATTTGAGGATGACAGTGCCAGTCTCCTGTATAGCTAGGGACAGAGAAGGAAGACACTCAATGTGCTCTGTGCACATTGTCAATACATCTTGTTGTTTGCTTTTCTACAAATAAGGAACAATTTCTACTAGGCTCATTTCCTCCATCAGACTCAGACCTATGGAACAGCCCTTACGACCTTGCAATTGTGTCTCGCGGGCAAGGCACAATCGAGACAGGGACAAAGGATTCCTCAAAGAAATGTTTCCAGGGCAATACCACGCTCTACAGTCCTGCAGCACAGTAATCATCCATTCTGCTGACTCTAAGCACAGAAACGTAGCATTCCCAACAATTGCAACAGTACAGACATACAGTGTTGAGACACTTGGTGTCACTGCTTTTCCTCAGCTCCTTCCTTTATAGGACACCAGGGCCACTCTCCTGCTCTGCACCTTCCACTATGTCACCATTTCTTTTCTTGTCCTCAGCACTTGACTTGATATGACCATCCAGAGCTGGCACCACCTGTCATAACAGGATCTGCATTTAGCTGATCCCCACATCTCTCACAACTTCTTAGAACTACTTCAGCCCTTAAAGCAAGTCTGCACAAGCCCAGGATGCAAACCCAAGATGTATGTGTTGGGTTTGTGTGGCAAGGTTTTGGTAGCAGGAGGACTAGAGGGGTGGCTTCTGTGAGAAGCTGCTAGAAACTTCCCCTACGTTCCACAGAGCCAATGCCAGCCGGCTCCAAGATGGACCCGCCTCTGGCAGCACCTCTGGGATAACATTAAAGAAGGCAAAAAAAACCCCACCTGAGCAATTGCAGCCAGGAGAGAGGAGTTGGAATATGTAAGAGAAACAGCCCTGAAGACACCAAGGTCAGTGAAGAAGGAGGGGGAGAAGGTGCTCCAGGTACTGGAGCAGAGATTCCCCTGCAGCCCGTGGGGAAGACCATGGTGAGGCAGGCTGTCCCCCTGAAGCCCAAGGAGGTCCACAGTGGAGCAGATAGCCGCCTGCAGCCTGTGGAGGACCCCACGCCAGAGCAGGTGGATGCCCGAAGGAGGCTGTGAAACCGTGGGAAGCCCACGCTGGAGCATGCTCCTGGCAGGACCTGTGGAGAGAGGAGCCCACGCTGCAGCAGGTTTGCTGGCAGGACTTGTAACCCCACGGGGGACCCACGCTGGAGCAGTCTGTACCTGAAGGACTGCACCCCATGGAAGGGACCCACGCTGGAGCAGTTTGTGAAGAACTGCAGCCCGTGGGAAGGACTCGCATTGGAGAAGTTCTTGGAGGACTGTCTCCCATGGGAGGGACCCCACGCTGGAGCAGGGGAAGAGTGTGAGCAGTCCTGCCCCTGAGGAGGAAGGATCAGCAGAAACAACGTGGGATGAACTGACTGCAACTCCTGTTCCTTGTCCCCATGCGCTGCTGGGGAGGAGGAGGTAGAAAAATCAGGAGTAGAGTTGTGCCCGGGAAGAAGAGAGGGGTAAGTAAGGGGAAGGTGTTTTAAGATTTAGGTTTATTTCTCATTATCCTACTCTGATTTGATTGGTAATAAATTAAATTAATTTCCCCAAGTCAAGTCTGTTTTGCCCATGACGATAATTGCTGAATGACCTCTCCGTGTCCTTATCTCGAGCCAGGAACCTTTCATTATATTTTCTCTCCCCTGTGCAGCTGAGGAGGGGGAGTGACAGAGTGGCTTTGGTGGGCACCTGGTGTCCAGCTAGCATCAACCCACCACAGTGTACAGCTTGTTTTCTTCCCTAAAACCCTGTCTGTGCCACAAGCTCCAGGCATACACACCAATGCTGATCAATACCCATCAATGAAATGGGCCATTTCATTAGCAGCAGAGCTCTGGAGGCAGCCTGTCTTACTGTGAGCTGGCTGGACGCCACCACGAGCTGCTCTCAGTTTCATCCCCTGTAACTTGACGCATCATTGGCAGACAAAGATGAAAAAGGGAGGTAGATTGTGCTCATTCCATCATCGATTTTAGTGTTTAAAAAAAAAGCCAACTTGGGAAATAAAATATTTCATCAATTTTTCCTTTTAATATGTGAAATTCAAGTTGAACACTAGAAGGTTTTCTAGCATACAAAGCCATATAACTCACAATGAAGATGACAAGCACTGTTGATGATAGGACTCTGGCAACTTTCAGTATCACTGTATTGGCTTTGGACCTGACACTGACTCAGCCCATACCGTGACTGAAGCTACAGCCAGTAAAACCAGGAGCTGAACACACTATGCTTCTCCAGTTCCATCTTTCTAAGTACCAGGTTCAGGAGCCAAAGCCATAACTCATTTAAGGTCTACCACTGACCTGTCATTTAGACAACTACTCCAAGCAAAGAGCATCAGATGATGAAAAATTGGAGGGGGG
>VYZV01036192.1:0-17556 GCA_013401275.1 Pandion haliaetus | reverse complement strand
GGGGGGGGGAAGCAGTGATTTATAGAACTGAGTTAATGTGCAAAAATGAAGCTGAGCAATTAAACTTTCAAGAGGCTGCCATTGATCAGAATCAATCACAGAATCATAGAATGAATCATAGAATGGTTTGGGTTGGAAGGGACCTTAAAGATCATCTAGTTCCAACCCCCCTGCCATGGGCAGGGACACCTTCCACCAGACCAGGTTGCTCAAAGCCCCATCCAACCTGGCCTTGAACACTTGCCAGGGATGGGGCACCCGCAGCCTCTCTGGGAAACCTGTTCCAGTGCCTCATCACCATCACAATGAAGAACTTCTTCTTTACCTCTAATCTAAATCTACCCTCTTTCAGTTTAAAGTCATTACCTCTTCTCCTATCACTACACGCCCTTGTAAAAAGTCCCTCCAGCTTTCTTGTAGGCCCCTTTTTAGGTACTGGAAGGCTGCTATAGGGTCTCTCTGGAGCCTTCTCTTCTCCAGGCCAAACAACCCCAACTCCCTCCCCCGTCTTCATAGGAGAGGTGCTCCAGCCCTCTGATCATCTTCGTGGCGCTCCTCTAGACTTCCAGTGGGGTCTCATAAGAGCAGAGTAGAGGGGGAGAATCACCTCCCTTGACCTGCTGGCCACACTTCTTTTGATGCAGCCCAGAATGCGACTAGCTTTCTGGGCTGCAAATGCACATTGCCGGGTCATGTTGAGCTTCTCATCAACCAACACCCCCAAGTCCTTCTCCGCAGGGATGCTCTCAATCCCCTCATTGCCCAGCCTATATTTGTGCTTGGGATTGCCCTGACCCACGTGCAGGACCTTGCACTTGGCCTTGCTGAACTTCATTGGGTTCACGCAGGCCCACCTCTCAAGCCTGTCAAGGTCCCTCTGGATGATATCCCTCCAGCGTGTTGACTGCACCATGCAGCTTGGTGGTGTTGGCAAACTTGCTGAAGGCACACTCAATCCCACTGTCCATGTCACTGACAAAGATGTTAAACAATACCCACTGTCCCAATACCGACCCCTGAGGAATGCCACTCATCACTGCTCTCCACTTGGACATCGATCGACCTGTTGACCGCAACTCTTTGAGTGTGACCATCCAGCCAATTCCTTATCCACTAAGTGGTTCATCTGTCAAATCTATGTCTCTCCAATTTAGAGACAAGGATGTTGTGTAAGAGAGTGTCAAATGCTTTAGACAAGTCCAGGTAGATGACGTCAGTTGCTCTTCCCTTATCCACCAACACTGTAACCCCGTGCTAGAAGGTCATCAAATTTGTCAGGCATGATTTTGCCCTTAGTGGCAGTCAGAAGAGTGAACGAACACCTTTTCATATCAGGCTAATCGGAGGTGACAAAGAGAAACCTGCTTTGGAAAGGACTCCTGCAACAGGTCACCCTTGACAGGCACAACAGAAAGCCTACAGAGGCATCAACACAGCACTTTGCTGCATGGCAAGGGCATGCTCAGGAAAGCTCAGCAACACAAACCTCCCTGCTCCAAAGACTCCTCAATCTCTGCAGACCCCCAGGACTTGCACCCAGTTATGTGCTTGTCGCTATTTCAGTACTATCCTGGACTCGGGGGGCTGTGTGATGATTACTGCTAGCAAACACCCATTTCACAGACTGCTGGGGATTTTACTTTTCTGCAGAAGCAAAATCGCATCCTTCCATACTTGAAAATGGAATAAGAAAGAGAATACACAATTGTGTAACAATAACTAAGGGTACAAATGAAACTGGGCTGGTGCACGGCTAATGCTGAGGATGGTTAAAAAAATTGGCAGAGAAGATATCAGGAAAAAGGTAGCAAAAAAGAAGTAAGGGAAAGGAGGAAAGACCTGCAGGATAAGCAGGTAAGGACATAGCAAAACAGAATTTCTGGGGACAGGGTATGAGAAAATAGTGTGTGCGAAGGGAAAACGAACATGAGAACGGAAATACAAAAGGTGACCAAAAAAAAAAAAAAAAGAAATTAAAAACCAAAAGAGAAGATATTTGTGCCAGAATAAAGAGGTACGTTGAATTGTGTGTCAGCATCCTTACACTGCACACACCTTTGAGGTAGCTCAAATAGTAAGAGTTTCAGCCTGGATGCCTTTGCATCTCCATTTGCACTGTTTTGTTGCGTTTGTTAAGACAAAGCTAATCCTCTCTGTATTGCTCCCATGTGTAATTAGAAGCAACTTTTTAAAACGTTGAACAATACCACAGAAGAGAGATAAGCGTTTTATCTGCCATACTCAGCTGCAAACCTCACCAAAGAACAACCACATTTCACTGTTATGGCAGCTCAAGTAAATCCAAAAGCTAAACTGAAATCTCAGAAACCAAAAATCTATCCGAGTACCAGAAAATGTTAAAACATACGAATATCAGAAGTGAGTTGGAGCTTTTCTCTGCTGCAGACCGCTGACTCGTCCAGACTGTTACACAGAGAGGTTCTGCAACAATGGGTTTTCACCTGTGACTCATTTTAAACAACAGAGTAAGTGTTACTTATCTAGTTCATGCTGAATGTTCCTGACACAGTGCATTAGGGAGAGTTTAAAAAATAATAATAAAAAACCACTCTAATAAAGAAAAGATACACTTTGGAAGTGAATCCTCTGATTGCCTCTGCTTACAGCACTTTGATTTGCATCACGGAGCAACATGATCTGCCTAAACTGTATCCCTCTCTGCTGACATTAAAACCTTAAAATGTTACCCCACAAACCCAGTCTGAAGTAACGTCTTCTCTTTATGAAGCACACCATGCATGGACATGTGGATGTAGGCTAGGACTATAGACTAATTTAGGTCAGAAGGGACCTCTAGAGGTCATCTGCTCCAGATGCCAGCAGCACCAGCTTAGGTTGCTCAGGGCTTTGTTCAGCTAAGCTCCACAACCTCTCTGGCCAATCTGTTCCAGTGTTTAAATATCCTAATTCTGAAACCTTTTTCCATGATAATTAATTGGATATTGCTTTGTTGCAACTTATGACTGCTGCCTCTCGTCCCGTTACCATGCAACTCTAAGACAACCCTGTTCCTGTCTTCTCCATACCCTCTCCTTAGATAGCTAAAGAGAGCAGAAAGATCCCCTTCAGTCTTCCCTCCTTAAGCCTGATTTTTTTATGTGGACCTATGTTACAGTATCCACTCTGAGACTGTTACAGTATGTTAACTTTTTAATTTTTCTTGTCAAAAGCATTTTGTAATCAGCAGACCCTCACTGTTGACTGCCGCTTGGTCTGCTCCCGCCGCACAAAGCTACTTGCTGGCGCAGACACAGCCATACCCCGCCAGTTTGCATACAGTGAGCGCAAGGACAGCATGCCCAGGAGCACCACAGCGCACTTAAACAGGTATTTTTTTGGCTTGGCTATAAGCCATAAGAAGCTTAATTACATTAGCCCAAATAAGTCATTCAGCAAAACCTTTCCAGCAGACAGCCAACAAACACACCCTTGAATACAAACTCATCCCTTCAGTATTGGTTCTGAGTAGGAATTAAGGAGAATTAAAAATATTTCAGCTCTTACAAATGCCAGTCTGAAATGGCAGTTGTCTAGATGGCCGGTGGGATTTTGCCACTGTCACAGTTTCATGGTCATTCTCAACCTCAACACTAATACAGAGCTAATGTGATATAGTTCTGAGTCATCACTACTTTATATGTTTAAAATCTCAGTTGCTTCCAGCAGCAACTAATCGTTTATTAATTCCACCACAGAAGATGCTGTAAGGGATTTACAGTAATTAATAGAAGCTAATCTGCTTTCTGCCCTGAACTGTCACCCCTGCACATGAACTAATGAAGTAGTGACTGTCCCCAAGCTCCAGAGCTGCAAATATGAAGCTGAGTTCTGTGCTACCTTTTCTCTGGTACTCAGGAAAGGTATTGGCTTTTTGCAAGATGATAATATAAACAATCCTTTCCCTTTTTTTAAAGCAACCAAGAGAGGACAACTGCATCCAACAACTCTCCATCCATCGCCTTCCTGTCATCTTTCAATTTATTTGTCACTCTTTGTGGGAGGAAAGGTGTGTAAATGCATCTCACAATCATGAACCCTGGTGACTATTTATAACTGCAATCCACTCCCTTGCTAATCCTTTACAATGCGTGTTCTGGATTTATTTACCTTTGCAAGAGATTGACAGAATTGGTTGCATTTGCAGAGCATTCTTTACTCTGTACTGATAAATATCATGAGCAGAGAGATATATGGGGAAAAACTCCTGTAGATCAGACAGTCTGAATCAGCTCAACTTCATGTTTTAGGTATGCAGACAACATACATCCCACCATTCATCAGATACTGCATTACTTAGATACTCATGATTAGTAAGACAGGAAACAGTAAAAAGAAGCCCTCCTTTCTCTGCTTGACCCAGCCTGTCATCCAAGAGACATATCCTTGCTAACATACCCAAATGCTTCTCCATTGACACTAGCCCAGAGTTTCCAAAGAGCTAGATGATGCACTTGCTGGGGTGCACCAAGTGAGTTGATCCCACTTCCAAACCACAAACCAATTTTTCTTAAATGTAACTGCAGAGCAGTCAGGCTCATTTTAATGGAGAGCAGCTGTAAATGCTGGCATGCATAATTAGTAAAAGAATGCCACAAATATTTAGATAACAAAAACTACAAACAACCTCTGTGATGACAAAGGTAAGAGTGATAAGCAGCCATGATTTAAAACAAACTAATTATGTCCAATAAATCTATTCTCTTTCTGGATAAAGAACATAGGAAATTTGCTAAATCTGGTCATGAACAAAACATAGTGGGATGGAGTGCAGCTGCAGAAATGTCAAACTATCCTCACAAGGTTATACATGACATTCTGGGAGAAATGCAAACAACAGAAACTTGGAAGAAGAATTCCTAAGTGTCCTTAAAGAACTGTAATTAGTTATTGTGGGTCAAAACTATACCAAATTGCAGGATAGTGATGAGAGCAAAAGGAAAAAAAGGAAAGTGGATTTTGCCTCTTAAACTTTGCCATTAAAAGAAATAAATGACAGGCACCCCAAAATTCAGATGCTAATACAGTATACTAGAGCAATCCTAATGTGGTAATGATCATATTGGTATGCAAAGCTGTACAACTGATTTTTTGAAATCTTGTTCTTTAATGCAAATTCTACTTCAGCTTCAATTCAATTTAATCTATGCATTTTAATTTGAATTGCCAGGAAAAAAAAATACTGGTTTTTTTACATAGTAACTTTTAAAAATTGTCTAACACTAACTGTTGCCTGCTTTAAAAGTAAAAAACCAACCAACCAAACAAACAAAACCACAACAAAAAACCCCAACAAACCAACCACAGGATATTATTTTTGCTATGAGCTTCCTGCCTTTTTTTTTGCAGCAACACAGACTGGACTGCAAATATGAAGATACAGTGAAAGCATGGCCTCAGTGAATGATTTCCATATACGCACTCTTGTGTACAGTCACTTAACATACATTTAGTGTAATGACAAAAACGCATTTTCCCATCCTCTGGCAACTTTTTCTTTCTGCCCTACAAGGATAGACAGAACCTGAAGTTCAAACTACAACTAGTAGGGAGCAGTTTCAATGCCTTAAGGTTCTACTGTTGACTGTCTACGTGCCTGACAGATGTGCCACAGGTAAACAGAAAGTATTTGAAAAGAAACAAGCCCTTTGTAATTATTTTGATGTTAAACTCATAGTCTGAAAAGAACTACTGTATGCTTGCAAGTCTAGGGGCGGGGGGGAAAACCCACCAAACCAACCCGTGCATTACCATGGGCATCTATTCGTGGTGTAGCTACAGGGCTTCTTCAATATTGCTCCAGAAGACAGAATATAACTTTGTTTTACAAGAAAAATGTACTTGTCCTCTGCCTGAAGTGACAAAGATGACTATTTCTAATGAAATATATTTTAAAATATATGTTTCTTAGCAGAAAGAACTCACACAAGAGTCCCCACAAATTCCCACTCACCTGTCCCTCACTCACATCTAACACTGTCGAGCTGTTTTTTACTAGCCATAATCCAGGTTGTCTAAGACATATCAGTTCTGTGCGGCCTTCAGTTTTATGGGGTATCAAACACTGTCTGTGCTTCACTTGAAATCTAACAAAGAATGGAGAGGCTGTCTGCTCAGTAGCATTGACCAGGAATATGCTATTCTGCAGTAACTCTGGCACTTTAACTTGAGGACTCCTTAGTTTGGAATTTTGTCATTACTTTTCTACACAGGTGAGCTGTAAGAACCACGGAAATTAAAAACATTGCAACAGAACAACTGTTTTAAGAAACAGAAATTGGGAGCATGACAAATGAAGAGATAAACCCAGAAAACTAATTACTGTCATAAAGGAAAAAGATGAAATCCTAGAGTATGCCCATAACATTGCAGATAAGTTATGTGGAAACAGAAAGAAGCACAGTGAATTCACCATTGGCCACTACTCCCTGTGAGACCCAGAGAGTACTGATAAGGCAGGAGGTTAGAGCTACCAGAAATAAACCAAACACAAAAATTACAACATGTAAAAAGCAATGCCAGCACATCAAATTCAAGCAAAGTTACATGTAAGAAGGTTTCCTCAGGACATCTCATAAAACTCATTTAGCATCTTAACACTCCTTTTCTCTGTTTGAAAACTTGAACATTAAGAAATTTGTCAGAATATTCAAGGCAAACTTCTTCCTGACTTGAGCACACAGGTAATCTCAGACACTTGATCAACGCTTCAAAGCTGCTGCATATAAATTAGTGTGTGATAGTTACCTCATGAGTTTTCCCTCAGTTTATGGTAAGTAAAAGGAAAAATGGCAGAGCCATTTTAGTTTAAGGTTTTGTGTATTTATAAACACATGTAATCTATTTGGATCAGTTACATCAGTGCTAATATTCAATGCCTATTTAGTGTTCTGCTTTTACCTAAACAAAACTGTAGCTTAATATTGGTCTAATGAAAAGGTATGTTTTCAGCTCGTTTTAATCAAGCAAATGCAGTAATGACCATGTGAGCCCTCCTACTCTAGCTCAGTAAAACTGATGCCAACAACGGCATAAACAAACCTGTTTCTAATCTGTTCAGGGTAAACTGAAATACTCAGTCAGCCTCTCTTTACAACAGCTCTGGGACTGTGATAAAAGCTTCTTCAAAACCAAGTACCTGACTACACTCATAAAATAAACGTGGTTTATCTTCATTACCTGAAATTAGCCTACGGTAAAATGATGCCAGGCAAGCATTTTACCCTTCTGCTTTAGTCAACAGGAAGACGGTTGTCTTCAAACCAATTCTGCGTAAGTAGAGACTTCAATGAATTTGAAATGGTGACTTTGAACTTGAAATTACCTCATTGTAACTGGAGTCAGACTCAGATTTTAATGAAATATAAATACTGCATTTCTGCAGCATCACTAGGTTACCTAACCTGAGCATGTGGATGTACTGAGAAGCATCCAGTAAGTATTATATGAGACCTGGAGACAACATAAAAGAAAGACTGATAGAAAGACAGATGGAAAAAATATTGGAGGGGTGCAGTCAAATCTGTAAAAGGCCACCTAAAACCAGAAGGAAATAATCTGTCCCATCAGCCTGTAGTGGCCAGGGAAGGAGAAGGGTTCCTTGTGTCAGCAAAGCTCAGGTTGCCTCACAGGATTGCTAGAAAGGGTGGGCTCCAGCAACCTGAAAAGCAGTCTGGAAGCTCAGCGCTGGAGGGCTGCGGGAGTACCTTGTATAAGTACCTGTCCCAAGTTACATAGATATAGGATGCGTATGCTGCCTTGGGGTAGCAGGAACGTCTGCTTGAAAGTCCTGCCTGGGCCTACTTAGCCAACTCCACCAGTGACACAGAGAAAGCACACACAGTTACAACCATCTACTCAATGCGTGTTTTCAATTACGTTTTCTAGTGTATGATGGAGTGTCTGCACTCAATCCAGGTCTCCCTCTTTTCACCTGACATGTTCATGTATAACAAGTATGAAAATAAGAAATTTTCAATCTGCAGAGTCACGGACTGATAAATCCTATATACGTACCCAGAGAACGTGTGAAATGATCCTATTGGTTCACTGTTTTCCAGAGATTTTCAATGATTAGGACAGCATAGTTTCACACAGGAAAATTGGTGTAATTATTGCAACACCAAGACAATGAATGAAGGAAACCCAATTACCATGCTTCACATGTATAGGCTTCCAGTAGCCTTTTAGTCAGAGGATTCACAAGAAGGTACTGAAGAACAACAAGTAGTCCAGTAGAAAAATAAAATATTTTGAAAATGGAAAGAACTGTCCAGAGACAGAATGCAAAGAGGGAAGATCAATCCCTTTCTGTGAAAACTAGCAAGTTGGGGGGCTTGAAGTTTTCACACTGGTGAAATAAAATGAACTGGAATTTCAGTGAGGAGTGAGATAGATAATTACAAGTGCTGTGAAGCTATCAGCTTCTTCATGGAACCAGCAAAGGACTAATGAAGATCTGGTATTTCTTACACGGTAGGGAAACCTACTCAGTTCCCTACAGGAGTAGAGTGAATGACGAAAGTACTGCAAAGCACTAATGCCATCTTCAACCAATTCAGTGCTCAACAGAGTTAAAAATTTGAGTATGCTGTTTGCAGTTCACACAAAAATCCTCCCTGCTCCTGTAATATTATAGACCTTTGTGAATGTAATTTATTATACTGAAATCTCCTTTTGTGCTTCTTAAATCCCATTACTGATTTACTTCCTCCTGAATACATTATCCAAAACATAATGCTAGCAGTGCCAAATACATCACTACATTAATCATTTGTATGCTACTCAGCCTCCTCAGGCAGTTATCTGCTCTTCAATGTCCGCAAACTGTTCTTACCCTCCTATATCAAGACACGTTCAGGGTGATATTGGGATTGGGGCCAGGGGAGAGTGACCCACAAAACCCATGATACCCTAAATGGTCACTGACCTGTGACAGTTATTGTAGAGCAATATTACTGTCAGTCTGCCAGTCAGTCAAGAGTGATAGGCCAC
Source organism: Pandion haliaetus (assembly GCA_013401275.1). Taxonomy (NCBI): domain Eukaryota; kingdom Metazoa; phylum Chordata; class Aves; order Accipitriformes; family Pandionidae; genus Pandion; species Pandion haliaetus. Next base: position 8,544 of record VYZV01036192.1, on the reverse strand, counting down.
CCATCACACATCCTCTAGCCCAGAGTGGATTCTGATGTCTTTCAACAACCACCAGTAAAATCCACAACTGTGAAAAGGAACAATCTCACAAAGAATTAACAGAAATAAAAGTAGCCACAAAAACAGTCAAGCATTTAATTCTTCCCTGGAAAAGACTGAGAAAAAGGATTTAAAAGGATTAAAATATGAACAAAAGAACAAAATAAGGGCAATGTGCCTGCTTTCATGCCTTGCAAGTACACTGTCTGCTAAACACAAAACCTCACTAATGTCTTATGGGATTGCAGCAAAACATAAGTGTTGATGAAGTCAAACTTCTGTACGTTTTCCTGAAGCCAGTTCTGCTAATAATACCGATAATAAAGGCTCACCTCGCTGGTTGGTTGGTTGGTTGGTTTGTTGAGGGAATTACGGAAATAACATATAGAAAGAGATATTGCCAGGGACAGTATATATTTGTAAAAATTTGAGATGGCTGAATATGGTTTTGGCTTTATTCCAGATGACACTATTTTGTAGGAAAGGACATACTTTTTGATCCTAAGGGTTTTGTATCCTTTTTAAGGAAAATGAAAGAGAAATACAGCCAAAAGATATTATACTTTATGATGTTTCACTTCAAAATGGTGGACATAGAAGAGAAACAAATCATCCTACACGTAATAAATAAGTATTTTTTGCTTTAGAAATAAGGTAAAAGAACAGTTAGGGTAGCCCAGCCAGAGTCGGTGAGCTTTACATCTTTGCTAGACCTTAGCTGGACTTATTAAACTACAGTAGAGTCTACTGCATTCTGCAGTCTCTAGCCTGCTGACAGCTGTTGTGGGTTATTAATTTCAGCAGAAAGTGGAAAAGCTTTACAGCTGATCTAACCTCTGCTAGCGATGTAAAAGCTGTCTTCATTACCGGAGAGTCCAAAGAACTGTTTCTCTCCTGTCCACCCAACTTCTTTTGAGAGAATCAACTTTGACATGAAAAAACTCTATTTCCAGCTGTAATGGACATGAGAGCTTTGAATGCTGAAGCAACTTTCGCAGGCTGGGTACGTTTCTCTAGGTGACATTAACAGTGATCAGAAGAGATTCAGTTTACACTTCAAATAAAAATGAGCATACATGCAGTACATAAGCCACATAAATGCACCCTGTGCTTTGGCCTCGCAGCACCTACCACACAAACAGGAGCTATAGTCCAACATCAGACCCAGTATTAACCCAAACAAAAGCTTTTACCACAAAAAGTGGTCTTTCAAATGAAGTGTTCTTGGATATCTATTGGATTTGTTAACTGGAATTCATGGTTATGTGCTGTTACACATATTGAAAAGGACTAAAATTTGAACTGCCTTGATGCACTTCCTTAACACTGGCCCTACGATCCTGCAGCCTCAGGAGATGCCCTTTCCAGGTGACTCAGCTATCAAGAGAGCTGCCAGCAAAGCCAGTCAGAACAGCCACGACGACTGAAAGTGTTGAAGAAAATAAGAAAAGAAAAAGAAAAAAGAATCCTTCTAAAACTTGGAGGACAGGGGATGAACACGAATTCGGACAAAGTCAGAACAGCACTTCCTTGGATATATTATTATCTCAGATGGCAGATGCCAATAATTTCACAGGTTTAGACCTTCACCAGAGTCTCTGAACTGTTCCGGGTGCTACAGAAGCTGATTTATATCTAACCCTTTGTATTGGGTTTGTGTGTGTTATGGATTTGTGTGGCACAGTTTTCTTTGGTAGCGGGAGAGGGGGCTGCAGAGGTGGCTCCTGTAAGAACCTGCTGGAAGCTCCCCCGGCTCCAAAAAATCGGACCTGCCTCTGGCCCAGGCCAACACCATCAGTGACGGTGAGAGCGCCTCTGGGAGAACAGATTTAAGAAGGGGAACCGGCAATGCGGGGGTGGGAACGTGAGAGGAACACNGACTGAAGAGCAACCCACGGAAAGGACCCGCGCCAGGGAAGTTTGTGAGGAAATGCAGCCTGCGGAAAGGACCCACGTTGGAGAAGTTGGTGAAGGACTGTCTCCCGTGGGAGGGACCCCACGGTGGAGCAGGGGACGAGTGAGGAATCTTCCCCCTGAGGAAGGAGCGGCAGAGACAATGTGTGGCGAGCTGACCCAACCCCCATCCTCTGATCCCCTGTGCCGCCAGGGGGAGGAGGTAGAAAGCACCGGGAATGGAGCTGAGCCGGGAAGGAGGGAGGGGTGGGGGGAAGGTGTTCTGATGTTTGGTTTTCCTTCCCAATATCCTTGGTTTTTATTTGATTTGTAGTAGATTAAATTGATTTTGTTTCTTCCCCAAGCTGAGCCTGTCTTTTGCCCGTGACCATAAGTGGGGAGTGATCCCCCCCAGTACTTATCTCGACCCATGAGCCTGCCTTTGTATTTTCTCCTCATCCCAACGTGGCCAGGTGCGGGGGTGGGGAGTGAGAGAGCAGCTTCGTGGTGCTTTGTTACCGGCTGAGCTGAAACCGAAACCACGACAGTGTGGCAGGGTTTTGGTAGCAGGGGAGGGGAGTACAGGGATGGCTTCTGTGAGAAGCTGCTAGAAGCTTCCCTGGCTCCAAGTCAGACCTGCCTCTGGCCAAGGCCGAGCCCATGAGCGATGGTGGTAGCGCCTCTGGGATAACATATTTAAGAAGGGGAACCTGCAGTGGCAGAGGACATGGGAATGTGAGAGAAACACCTATGCAGATAGCGAGATCAGTAGATCAGTGAAGAAGGAGGGGGAGGAGGTGTGCGGGAGGAGGGGATGCCCCTGCAGCCCGTGGTGAGATGGCAGGCTGTCCCCCCCAGCCCATGGAGGTGAATGGGGGAGCAGATGCCCACCTGCAGCCCGTGGAGGACCCCACACCAGAGCAGGTGGGTGCCCCCAAACATGGCCATGACCCCATGGGAAAGCCCATGCTGGAGCAGTCTGTGCCTGAAGGGCTGCAGCCCGTGGGAAGGACCCATGCTGGAGAAGTTTGTGAAGGACTGTCTTCCGTGGGAAGGACTCCACACTGGAGCAGGGGAAGAGTGAGGAGTCCTGCCCCTGAGGAGGAAGGATCAGCAGAGACAAGGTGTAATGAACTAACCGCAACTGCCATTCCTCATCCCTCTGTGCTGCTAGCGGGGAGGAGGTACAGAAATCAGGAGTGGAGTTGAACCCTGGAAAAGGGAGGGGCCGGGGGATGTTTTTAAGATTTGGTTTTACTTCTCATTATCCTGTTTTGATTTGATTGGTAACAAATTAAGTTGATTTTGGTTTTTTCCCAAATTGAGTCTGGTTTTTGCCCGTGACCATAAGTGGTGAGTGATCCCTCCCTGTCCTTCTCTCTACCCATGAGCTTTTCATTATATTTTCTCCTCCCTATCCCACCAGGGAAGGGGGAGGAGCAAGCAGCCTTATGGTGTTTTGTCACTGACTGGCCTTAAACCATGACCCTTTACAGAGCATTAAAAAAAAGAAAAAGAAAAATGCCCCTAACTCTACAGTTCATACTAGCTATGTTACAGTGCCAAGGTCAGTTACCTTGCTCAGATTATCCTTGCCAGTTGAGCCAGTGCCAGCCATGCAAGCTAAAGCAGCCACCCATGAGATGTGAATCTGCACTCTGCTTTTATAAATTGAAAGTGTTGGTCCACATTACATTTTTAAGTAGGTATAACTTATTCATTCAACAGAATGTGCTCTTGCAGCAAGTTGCTGATTCCACTGGTATCTTGCACTGCACGATACACCATCCACGTTCCTTGTGCTACTTTGCAGTGGGACTGTCTGCTCCACAATCCAGTCCAGTAAAATGAACTGGACAGCAGCTTTTCTCCAAGAAAAGAAAGAATGAGAGCCTATGCAAAAGCCATGGAGGAAATCTGCAAAGACAGAGTAGGCTTCAATGCAGGTCTCTCTTCAAGGTTTATTCTGCATGAATTTGCAGTGTGAAGAAATGCTTAGGCCAGACCTTTTTCTTGGCTGGATCTGCCTTGTTTCCATTTTTTTTTTCTGTCCTCCCTTGTAGTCATTGTCTTCTTTTAATCTCCACTGGAGTTTAAGAAGGAGCTGAGAATACAGCTCCATTCCTTCAGAGCAGCAGTCAAAAGAATTAGCTTTTGTCTTTTGCTGTTCTCACGCTTTAGTTGTAGTTAAGCCAAAATATCGACTCCTCTGTCAATAGCAGAAGAGTGCAGAAGATAAAGAAATGATGACTGCTTCCTCAGTTCCATAGGAGAAATGAAATCCTGCTGTTTTAGGGAGGTGTAACATTATGTACCGCCCTATGCAATTATGCAGTATTGCTCAGCAATTATGTCCTGCCCCGTGCATGAAGGTATTCATCGTAGTCAAAGTCAGCAACACATTCACTGACCAGATTTTCAATGAGGCCCAAGTAGCCTTCAGCCCTGCCAAGAGCTTCCCCAGACCTACTGAAAGAGAAGCAAAAGGACCATGTTTACACAACTCTGCCCCTCCTAGCTTGCACTGCTCACACTGAGCTGTGTACTGGCTCTCACTGTAACAAAAGCTTTTGCTGTTACAACCTGTTCCTTACACATTTTTTCTGTGAGCACCTGGTACTGGGTGCTAGCATGATACCACAGAAGACAGACCTTCAAGTCTGCCAGGACTGGCCAATGTGCTAAAATTCAGTCCACATGATAGTCTGCCACCATGCTGAAGGAATATTTGCACTTTCCAAAAGACTTTTGAGGGTCTTTAGCCACAGCTTGTTTGTAATACCTGAATTAGTCCCATCTAACTAACGAACACTGCTTTCTCTATTTCTCCTGCATGCTCATCCAAGAAAAATGAAGACAGACCCTCAATGCCTAGCGTGAAACCCCTCCTCTCCACTGGCAAGATTAGCCATTATCAGTATATTACATGGCTGGCCTACAACAAGATATTAATTATAGAGCTCAAGTTAGAACCATTAAGTTTTCATGGAAAGAGAATTTAGTGAATAGGACTCACGATTCCTGATTTCTTCATCTACTTGTGCCCCTGACTTAATATGCAACATAGGCTAAACCAGATTATAAGAGTTGTATTAAACTGGGCACAATACTGTTTACACACCTCAGTGAGCACTTGAGGGCTTTTGCCACATGGACAAAAAAAAAGCACTAAATGCAGTAATCTGCTCTCATAGAATTGTAAGTCAAATAATGTTAAAAGGCTCTTTGGCGGATATTGATGGTTTTCCATCAGGGCTTTAGTGATGGTCTTCCCCTGGGGTTTTGGATGATCCTTCTTTTGGGTCTACGTGCTGACTCACAGGGGCACTTCCCTGTATTAGTCATGCAGATCTGTTATTTCTGATGAAGCGGTAACCAATCTGTGTAAGAAAATGCTGAAAGAGAATCTCTTTCTGCTAGAACATCTTTAGTAAGGTTAGGAATAAGATCAGCTAGAGTGAGACTGCTTTTGCTACTGGAAGTAATATCCAAACTGCCATGCAAATACTCCTAGCACATCTAGGGTGTGACAAAAACCCTGACTTTTTTCATAGCTTTTATGCAATAGCCGTGGTCTCAAACGGCCAAATATTGACAAGAGAAGTTCGGTCTCCAAGCTTATTCCACTGCTAGAGTAGTCTGCAGACCCACCTTGATACTGCTGAGCTCCTGCTAAACAGCAGCAACTTTATCCGAACCCTTCTTCCCAGTTTGTATTCCAGAAGCACAGAAAAAACTATCAGGTGGTACAAACTCTCAGTTGCTCCTGACCTGGAAAAAATTTGAACTTAAGCTAAGGCGAAAGACTGTACATGCCATTAGCAATTCTCTAGAGTTTTTCAGCCATTTCATTTTCCACATTTGTACAGGTTGACTGTTCTTAACATTTAAACATGCTATTTGGGCAGGAATGAGCAAATTATTTCGTGTCTTGATACTGGAATAAAAAAATAGGATAGCTACACGCCGGACTTCAGCTGTAATGAATGGTGCCATGTCTTGAAGATTATCTTGTTCCACATGTATGTTTTAATTTCTGATTTGCTACACTAAAAATGTAACTGAGGCAGTTTTTATATACAGCAATGAAGGAATGTATAAAACATTCTCAGCTGCATACAACAAACATGCTAGAACAAGGATCACTGTTTCAGGCATTTTAAATCAAAGGTAATAGCAACTGGGACAAAATTAAGAGTCTCTGATAAGCTGGTTTTCAACTATTTGCATACAAACTATTTGTTAAATAGAAGATGCCTTCACTATAAATATTACTAACAGACACAGGGGCTGGCAAAGCATTATAGTAACAAGATTCATGTTTAAAACACTTTCAATTATTTGCAAACCGTTCCTCACTGCAGGATGCATATTAACCTGCAGGTAATGGAACAATATACTTACACTTTTCTTTCAATGTTAATAACTACTAAAGATGTTTTTCCTTCTGAACAATGCAACTACTTCAGTAACACTTTACTACTATTTCTAAAGAGACAAACAACCCTCTCCCACAACAATACTCCACACAAGTACCAAGACTTAAATTCCTGTCCAATCTAGATGCAAGATAAATATTTATTCAGACAGAAAAGTCCCACCATTAGGAGAATTTTATGGATAATTTGCATTATAATACACAAGTCATTCTTCCCCCAGGACTGCTTCAAAGCCTAAGTTAGAATTTGCAGAAGGATCATTGTATTTGATAGAAGGCTTAGCTGTGGGTCTAATAAAAGCCACATGGAAGAGGGCAGAAGTAATAAAAATCAATAGTCCAATGTTGTTATATGGTTAGGAGCATGGATGTTAACAATACAAAAAAACCTATCAAGTTATTTATCAGTTTTCACATGCAAGCTGCAAAAACAAGGAAGTAGCTTTAAAAAAAATCAAAATAACTAAATCAGTTATTAACAACAGAGCATATTTTCTGCTTAAGACACTTAAATATTGGTGTGCCTCTTGGTAGCTACAAATGACTCACACCATTTACTGCTAACTAGTAGAATGGGCAGGAATACACAGGTCTGACAGCTTGACAGATTAATGGAAAAAAAAGACTGGGGTATCTCAACAACTGTCAGAATTAAAACTGATCTTGTTAAAGCATACAAGGCTTTAACCTAACCTACTAACAGTGAAAATTCAACACCTAGGAAGATATCCACAACCTAACAAGTCACAAGTGGGTTTCAGTACATGTTCTTCTTATATTAGTAAATTTAGAAATAATAAGTGAGAAAAGGAAAAGATAAAATGGAAGACAGTTTATTAAATAAAAACTACCCTAATATTAGAAGTCCATTACTTTCTTGGAAGAAACGTTTTTGAGGAATTTCCCTGCTCTGAAGTTTATAATTATTTCACTACAGAATAAACAGCAAACATCAGATGTAATTTGTACCAATAACTGGGAATGCTTATGATGATCTCCGACTTTACAACTGGATTTAAGACATTAATATTTCTTGCATTTATTTAGTCTAGTATCTCAGCTACATTCTGTTACTTACACACATGCGTACATGCACTAACAGAAAAATATAACATTTCGAGGACTATTGAAGTTAAGTCTGAGTACTGTGCCATTTAGTACTCTAATTCTACCTGGTCTCACAGAGCTTAGGCGGACTTGGGCCATGCACTTCAAAACCATGTATTCAAATGATCATTAGAAGTCACACAGGATAGCACTGGAGAGCACTGTATCCCAGGGGTGCAGCCTCTGCGGCAGACAGAAATGAGGTTTTGGGAGTTAGAGATCTCACCATTTTCTCAAGGAAAGACAGTGCCCAAATAGATCAAAAAAGTAATAGAGCCACATGCTTCCCTGCTCATCCATCCTTTACATGTGCCACACTAAACAGCAAGATTATCAGTGGAGTGGTATAATACTGAACAAAAATATCCCAACTGTTTAGGAAGAAGATACACTTCTGCCCTCATGGTGCTTCCTTAGGGACATTAGAGCAAAGTTTGCTCCACCGTATGGTGCCGTTTCTCACAGGGCTTGATCAAGTCCACAGAAAGTTTGATATATTCCAAGTTGGGCATGAACTTAAATCCCAACTCTGCACAGTTTCTCATCTGTGTGGACTGGGACCAAGCACACTAAGAAAACATGCCACAGCATGCAATTTACTAAGAAACGTAAAGAAGGGAACTAGAAGATATTTCACAGAACTGTCAGCATTTATGATGGTGTCCTGCTTTCAGCTGGGATAGAGTTTAAGTGGTGACTTTGGGTCAGCTGCCTTGACTGTGTTCCCTCCCATATGACGTTTTAGGAACTGGGGCGGGCGCGTCGCCGCTCGGGGTCTTCCGGGTGCGTCGGTCGGCGGGTGGTGAGCAACTGCGTTGTGCATCACTTGTATATTCCAACCCTTTTATTATTACTGTTATCATTTCATTAGTGTTATCATTATCATTATTAGTTTCTTCTTTTCTGTTCTATTAAACCATTCTTATCTCAACCCACGAGTTTTAGTTCTTTTCCCGATTTTCTCCCGCATCCACTGCGGGGGGGGGGGAAGTGGGTGAGCAGCTGCGTGGTGCTTGGTTGGCAAATGGTGGGGCTGTGTTTCCACCGACTAATAAAAAGGAAACACA
>VYZV01036190.1:62553-81353 GCA_013401275.1 Pandion haliaetus | reverse complement strand
AATGATAATAATAACACTAATGAAATGGCAATACCAGTAAAAGGATGGGAATATACAAAGCAAGAGATGCGCAATGCAATTGCTCACCCCTCGCCGACCGATGCCCACTTAGTTCCCGAGCAGCGATCCACCCCCAGCCCCACTCCCCCCAGTTCACGTACTGGGCATGACGTCCCATGGTGTGGAATAGCCCTTTGGCCAGCTGGGGTCAGCTGTCCCGGCTGTGTCCCCTCCCCGCTCCTTGTGCCCCTCCAGCCTTCTCGCTGGCTGGGCATGGGAAACTGGAAAACCCTTGGCGTGGCATAAACCCCGCTTAGCAACAACTGAAACCATCAGTGTGTTACCAACATTCTTCTCCTCCTGAACCCAAACCATAGCGCTACACCAGCTGCTAGGAAGAAAAGGAACCCTATCCCAGCCAAAACCAGGACAGCTTGCAAACTGAAAATATCCTCCTTCTCTTCTTCTTTCCCTTCCAAACCAGTAACATTCCTACCCAGCCCTGGAAGGAAGTCGGTCGATGAGTTTCTGCAGCGGTGATACAGTCCCTGGAACTGGGTATGTGCAATACTGGGTGGCAAAACCAGCATGGCCAAGAGCCCCATCAGCATGGCACAAACTCGCTGCTGAGCTACCCTGAGCAGAGAATAAAAAATTTAGTCCAGTTTTCTGCAGCTTGCGGGAGGACGGATGATACCTGATCTAGCATAAAGCTGTCATACAGACATAGCCTATCAAAACTGCCTGAGCAAATATGAACTGGCAGAGTGAATTTATACTGGATCAGTGTGTTATGTCGTATAGCCACAGAGGTTTTTTATCTGGTGCTAGAAGCCCTGAAGCTGGATTTACAGTGCCATGAAACCCTGTGCCTGCTCTCTAGAGATAGGGAGTGAGTTTATCCCAGGAGGAGCAGAGCACCTTTCAATCCATCTTTATGGAAAGATGGATTTTTCTGGGAAGTATTATATTTCTCCTTTCTTATAATGCTATTGACACAGTTTGTTTCGATTTTGACTCGCCTTACCCATGCTAACGTGCAGTGGTGCAGACACAGGCACTACAAGCACTGAGTTTGCACCGTTATTTATGTACATGCAAATCCCTTCACGTTGAGGCAAGCCATGAAAATCCGTCTCCCTCTTGAGCCAAATCCTTAGAAAAAAATTACTCTTACACGTCCCAGAGTCCCCCCCCAAGCACCTTTGGCCGTTGTGTGTCTGAAATACAAGCTTTGAGGCTGACACATCCAAGATTTAATGCAATGCACACAGTAAATAAATAAATAAGGCAGAGGGAATGGGAGTTAATGCAAAATGTTAGTGTTTCTCAAGCTACAAAGGGAAAAATACTGACCTGAAATAAGCAAGAAAGATACAGAGCTGGGCTTGGAAGAAAAGCTGGCTGAACAGTGGGCAGAGATGATCTGGTGTCTTTGAAGATGCTCTCTTTGTGATAGAAGTTCAGCAACCTGCAGGAATGCACTGGTCAGCCCAGAGGTGATGGAGAAATGGGCCGATGGAGCAATGAACTGCTATCAGCGGACAGAGAAGAATAAAAAAGGAGTGGCATCTGCTAGTTTGGACTTCCCTAATGTTTTTTTACCTATAATCTTGGCCACTGAAATCAAACTTTTCGCAGTGTCCCTGGGTACTCGTTACTCCCTCCGCCGGCACAAGTACCCCAACCTCTCTCCCAGCACAGCCTCTAGCAGACCCCGGGGTTTCACCGTGACCCCCTGGGGCACACAGGCACCGAGAAGGAAGAAATGAGAAAATCAGAGATGATTGAGAACCTAGGCTGTTCATGCAGAACTAATCCATCAGGAAAAACAAGGCTAAAACTAGGCTAAAGCATCCTTCTCTTTAACGGGAGAATCTACGGGAGCTTCCAACAGCCCGGGGAACTCCAGAGCAGCCACAAAGGCTGCAAGCTGGACCAAGCCCCTGGATGCTGCAGGAGATGAACCATCGTTAAGTGTCCCTGGTCCTTTCATTTCTCAGCAGCCAGCAGGACGCTGGCAAGCACCGGGCTGGGGCAGCAGGGCTCCAGCTTTGGAATTTGTTGCTTCCAAGGCTATTTCCAGGGTGGACTCAGGGTCTCGGTGGGCTGCAGCAGGTCCCTGGGTGTATCTGCAGGAGGGTGCTGGCTCCAGGGAGCTGCTACCACCCCGTCAGCAGGCACTGCCGCTGCAGCTTGCTTTAACAACATAATGGGGAGCATTTCTTCCAGCAGACAGAGACCAGGGCAGCCGGTTCAGCAAGCAGCAACAGGGGCTCCCTTGCAGGAGTAAAGCTGCAGGACCTTGTTTTCCACCTAAGCAGGGAACACGGGGTTTCTCGGTGCTTCGAGAGTTACTGTTGCAGAGAGAGGAAAAGTGGAATTGCTGGCACTATTTGCAGCTTGAGCGGTTTTTCTCTTGCAAATCATAATTACCCTCATTAAATCCATCTCCACAGGAATGGAGACACAGGATTAATACTACACATGGAAAGATTCGAGCGCAGATTCAGGGCCTCATAAAGCCCAGACAATGGCAGGGCCCTGATGCGAGGGAGGATTAGGGTCGTCAGCAGAGCAGAGAACAGCTTCTAAGAGGACTCCTGCCGCCCCGAGTCCTTCCAGGAGAACAAGAGGCAAAGCTGCTGCCTACAGACCGAGCTGCTCATTCTCCTCCCTAATCCCACCATTGTGCAGGAAAACCTGTGGGCAGCAGTTTGCCTTTTGCAAGGAGCTGGGGGAGGCTGCATCTCTGTCGGGATGCGTTCCGTTCCCTAGCACCCAGCCGGTTTTCTTCCCGGGGCTGCCAGCCCGAGGCCACTGCCTGCCTGTGTGCCATGGGGAAGGGGCTCTCCCATTGCACCCCTATCATTATTATTGCACCCCTATTATTGCTCACCTACTATTGCACCTGCAGTAAACCCGTGGCTGTCACCTGCAAAGCTCCTGCAGAGAGATTTTACTGGAAGAGGTTTCCAAAACCCCAGTAAACAGGTCTCTAATAACTTCCCAACACACTCTTAACAGACAGTAATTCCATTTTTAAACTGCAATCCAATCCTTTAGTTCAGACAGCAATTTGAAACGTGACTGGCAAATACAGGGATTCTTTGAGGCATCAGACCTCTGAGGCTTGAGCTGCTTACAGCTGCTGCTTGTAGCTTTGAAATGTAATGACCATTTCAGCTGATAGTCCTGTGGTTCCATAATACCCTCTCTCTGCCGATAGCTGCTCTCCACCGGTGGCAACCCCTTCCCTGGAGAAAAGTCACCGTCCCAACCGTGGTGCTGGCCGGCACGGCGATGGCCCCACGGCTCCAGCACAGCTCGAGGCTGCACAAAGCACCGGTCTGTGGGATGCAAAGGGCCAGGACTTGCCCCACAGCTGGAGAACAGCTCGTCCTTCCCCAGCAGAAGGGCAGCAGGAGAAGCAAGAGAAAGATTTACTAGTGTGGAGAATCTGGAAATCTGGGTGCGTTTGGGATCGAACTATATTCTGAAGGACAACAGAGGCTGTCCAGCGGTGAGGGACATTGAAAGGGTGTTGTGTTAATTGTGCAGTCTTTAGCTGCCTCTCCATCAAAGCTATTTCTAAGCCGGTCCTCACTGGGGGACCCAAACACTGCTTCGGCGTGTAGGTAGCAAAGGGTGCCCGGCCGTGGCTACCCGAGCTCAGCCAGGTTTCTGCAGCCGATGGGTGATGCCTCCTGAGTTACTGCAGAGCGCAGCATGGCTGCTGTGGGTCCCACCGCCCGATGTGGCCCCAGGCCTCACCTTGGAGCGGTAGCTGTGTAGGATGTAGGCAACACCTTTACTTCTTGGTTTTAGAAATGAGTTTCTTTTGGAAAACATACCGAGGGACGTGAAAGCTGACATGACCTTGATGGAATTATTAAGGCTATTGATCAGGCTGGGAGCTCAGCGTTGCTAATTCCATCAATAAGAAATATGATATTGCAACAGTCAGGCCCGATGATTGATGGCTTGTCTATGGCTTTAATAACACTTTGCCTCTCTACAGCACCCTTCATTTGTGGATCTCAAAGTGCTTCAGAAACATTAATGAATGGGCGCTTGCAGTCACGAGGTGAAGTGCCCAGCACCGCTCCCAAAGGATGTTGATAGATTTGCTCCCATGGCACCGCTCCTGCTGAAGACCAGACCAAGAGGCAGTTAAAAGCTGCTTTTGCCTGTTATAAGCTGGTGACTAGTGAGAATTGTTCCCATTTAACGAAAATCCCCCCTTGTTGGCATAATTTGTGGTTGTACCCTTGCGTTGATTGATGGCTTGTACAGCATGTGCGGCTGCGAGCAAAGCCAGTGCGTGGCCTTGAGTCCTCTGCAAGCGTGACACCACCGACGACATCTCTGCAGGAGCTTTTGGTGGGGACTGACTTCAAAGAAGCACAATCTGATTCTGCCGAGTGCCCGTATGAAAAGCTCAGGTCCAACCATCTTTGCATGTGATGGATGGTAGCAGCCCCACGCCGAATCCCACCCCAGCTTCAGCCACCCCACGTCTCAAGGCGCTCCAGGAGCACGCAGAGCCCTCACTCGCCGGCATGCCAATGAGAGATTTGGGCCCAGAGGATGAAGCAGCTTGGCGGCAGCACCCAGCCCAGGACCCCGGTCCCTCCTGGCCAGGCAGCGTTGCTCCCCCCAAAGTGTCTGCCAAGCCCAGCCAGGCTCAATCCTGCCCTCTTTCCCCCATCTTCGCCTCTCTGTCCCTGCTCCCCCCACCAAAATTCACTGCCTGGGCATACAAGGTGCAGGATGCCTCCTCCAGCCGGGCCGAAATTGCCTGTGACCCGATGCCACACAATATCACACTGGCGGTGAAGAGAGATGAGAAATTTAGAGCTGTAATTAACTCCTGCAATGAGACGGTTTGGTTTCACTTCAGGCTGCGATCCAGAGGATACCTGAACATGACAGGCACCTGGCTAAATTGCCTGGGACCTGGTTTATTCAAGGCCCAGAATCACACTGTACAGTTTGTTGTATTGATTTGCTCGTGTTGAACACGACTCTATAAACAGCAAATCTGCTGGGGATTTTCCCTCATTTTCCTGCAAGACAGGAAATAAAGGGCAAAAGAGAAAGGAGGGGAAGAAGCAGGCCCAGAGAAGGCTTTTTTGGCAGGCCATAAAAACGGATCTGACACCAGGCTGCCTCCTGATGGGAGCAAAGTTATTGCAACGGAAATCACCTTTTAAGAGAAATGCAAACACTGCCCAGGAGCCAGAGCCGTAACTGGGGTCGGCCAACACCACCCCAGGACTCCCCTGGCTCCCACGAGCTGGCACCCCAGCCCAACCGGGGCCGTTTCACTTTTTCCTCTACTTTTTTCCATTTATCACCTTTATTGTACTTCTGAGTCCAGGAATGCAGATTCTGCCCTGAGTTATGCTGTAGTAAATCCAGCAGGAGCCGGGGAAGGCACCAGCACCAGCACCAGCATCATCCCCCGGCTCTGCAGCCCCGCAGCAGCGACACGGGTGGGAGGGTGGCAGGGTGAGACCCCGCTCCGTGCCCTGGGCGATGCGGAGCTGAACAGACAGAGTTTTCCCTATTGCAGCGAGGTGAGAGCCAGCGCCGCAGCCGTGTCTCCGAGGATCGTTCCCGGTGCCGTGCGAGCCCTCGTCCCGGCAGCATCACGGCAGAGCAGGCGGGAGCACAGGGACGGGAAAGCTTCCTTAGCCGTGCGCTGCTGGGCTCCGTGGGAGGACAGGCAGAGGAAGGAGCTGAGTGGGCCCATACCCAGCGATTTGCATTCGCCCAGCAGCGGGCTGTTTACCCAGACTGTGCTTCCATAAATAGAGGGCTCTGCAGCCCATACGTCTGGATATAAAAATATGTATGTTCTGCATAAGGGGATTAAATGTTTATGAGCCATTATATATTCATGCTTTTCATATTTTATTCATCGATCCTTTACTGAGCTTAGGCTGGGCTGATAGACCCGTTTCCAACGTGTTTCCCCCTTTTTCTTTGCCTTTCATGGGGCCTATTTGTAGCTCACACGTGGAGTTTTTCACATGCCACGCAACATGTGGAGGATGGTATATCCATATAACTCCGATGCTGCAGGCAGAGGATGAGGAAACATGGAGAAAACATGAGAGAAGAGGGACTTTGGGTTTTCTCCTTAACTTTCCCGGGAGGACGTGCTCCCTGTTTAGAAAGCAACCATGAAAAAGTCCAGCAGATGACCGGCCTGAAAGCAATTACCAGGGCTGACGGGTTTCCCTGTGGCACCTGCCAGGGTGGGCAGCACCCGCTGCTGCTGCCTCCCCATCCCAGCTGCAAGCACAAGGCTGCTCTGCTATAAATGCACCCCGCCAGGTAGCCCAGCTCTCTGGGTGGCTGTGACTCTGTCTTGTGAGGATCTGCAACATCTTTATTTAAAAGTTGTGTGAGTTTGGTGCCTGGAAAGCCTGAGACTGAGGTGTCCGGGCTGCCAAGGGGATGTGGTTCCTGCAGGGAGGTGGAGGCTCCTCTGCGAGCGGGTAGCACAGCATGGGGGTACAAAGAGGGACGGGGATGCAGGTGACTGGCCTGATGCCACCTGAGCCCCAGGTGCCAGGGTGGGAAGGAGAGGGAAAAGGAAAGCAGGAGAGAAGTGTGTTTTCCTGCTGTTTGCTTGGTGGGAGCCTGGAAGCCCAGTGGCTCGGCCACGTCCCTGGCCAGGGAAGCAGAGCTTGGTGCAGTGGCAAGTGGAAGTGCCAATTTCTCAGCCGAGAGGAGAATGAAGTTGAGAATTAATCCTGCTAATGAGATGTCAGGATTAGTTTGTATGTCCTTGTCACAAGTGCAGGGTGACAGTGTGTGAGAGGTGCTGAAGGGTCCCTGTGGCAGGCGGCTACTTGATTTTTCCTGGAAGGAAACCAAGCAGCTCGTGGCTGGCGCTGGCATGGGCTGTGAGGCACCGCTGAGTTTGTCCTTGAGGGCTCCCATGAGCGGAGGAGCTGAGGGCTGCAGGCAGGACCTTCACCCATCACTAGCAGGATCTCCTCTCACTTTGCCTGCTGGGACCCGGAGCCCAGTGTCCCGGGGCAGCAGTGCTCGGCTGAGGATTAGCATCCCGCATCCGTCCATCCATCCACCCAGCCCACCCTGGCCGTGCGTGTGGCCAGTGGCTTGGGCTGTCCTGAAACCCCCAGATGCAGTGCATTTCCAGATACCCCCAACGCCACCTTGCCATCAGCACGTACCGAACAAATTCTTGTTTTTTTCTGTGCTGAATGGAGACTCTTGGACCTTAGGAGACCCAGGCAGAAAGCTGGTACCCTGTGTTTGTTGGTTGCTTCAGCTGGATGAGTTTGAAAACAGGCCAGGTGGCATCTAACAGAACAAGTAAAGGACCGAGGCACCAATCCTGACCCTTCTTGTGTCTTGGCTGAGGCTTGGAGGGGCTGTTTTATGGGGCTGGGATCGTAGGTACACCTGTGGACATGGGCCAAGCACCTGGGAAGGGAGCTGAAGGCCATTGCATCGCGGGGTGCCCCAGTGGAGCCCCAGACCCAGCTCCCCTCTGGAGCCATTGCCCCGCTCCATCCTTCCAATGCCTTTCTATCAGCATGAAGTAATTAAGTTCATAAGGCATCAGACAATCAGCTAGCAGTCCACAAGACGTTGTGTTTAATCATGTACTAATGGCATGTTCTTGGCAATAATTACAAGATAACAGTGTTTGCAGGCTGTAATCAGAACAATTCTAGTAATTAAATCAGCCTTTTGTCAGCATGCTCCTTCCCCCTTTGCCGGGTGCGGGAGCGGTGTGGCAGGACCCCTCCAAAGCAGGAGCGTGCGCCCCAGAGTGCACTGGCCGTGCCGGTGGTCTGCTGCCACTGCCGCGGCTGGCACCGCTAACTGCAATTGGAGAGGAACGGGGCTGCTTGCAAGGAGCTCACGGCAGCAGCATCTGCTTTGGGGCCGTTGCTGGCCCCGAAATCCCCCAGTGAGGGCTCGGGGGATGGGCACCCCTCCAAGGGCAGGTGGCCTTGCCCCGCTCTGCCCGAGAGCGGCCGCGGGCTGGCCCTGGGTACGTGCGGGGCTGTTGCTCTGCACCGAAGGGGTCAGTGGCACAACCCCCGGTCCCTTCCTTCCCCTTCTGCTGGGGACGCTGCAGGCATCGGCCATAGGACAGGCAGAGAGCAAGGGCAGCAGTAATGGCAGGAATTAACCCCTCACGTCTTGCTTCCAGCATCCAACACCAAATCTACCCTTCCCTCCTGTGCTTTACAGCTGAGCATGTTTGCTTTCTGCCTGGGTGCAAACCCATGCCCAGGGCACATTTGTCCCCCTGGAAGCCCCTCTCTCGCATTCAGGCCCGCTCCTGCACACGTTCACCCACAAACCTTTAATTTGGTCTCTAATGAGATTTCCCAGCCTTGTTATACCAGCCAGGCTCACCCTTTAAGTGAATGGCCTATTAACAAGGTTAATTCCCTGCGGCACCACATTGCTGTGTCCCCAGTATGGAAGAGTCTTGTCACTTTTTTGGATAGAGGCAGTATCCAAATTTGACCTTTTCCTTGGAGAAGCAGGATCAGCTCCTCCAGCCGCCTGCATGGCCATTGGGCATCCTGCTTGTCCTGGCTTGGAACATTCTGCCTATGGGGCATGGAGAGGGCTGGCAGCACCGTTCTCTGCAGCAGAGGGGAGATTCATTTCCCCTCTATATTGCCAATGGAGCACAAGATTCATTTCCCCCGCACGTCCCGGCTGGCCCAGCTACGTATGGCACTCCTGGCCACAAGCAGCAGAACAAGCCATTTTAAAAATAACTCTCTCCTTTTAAGAGGCAAAAACATCAAACAATAATCCAAGAATAAAAATAAGCATTTTTATGGCTCCTCCAATAATTAACTTAGTTCTCAGCTGTTAATTTACGTACCCAAAGTCCTCTGTTTAATATTCTAATTTGTGGTTAATCATCTATCAAGAGAGAACAAACGGTGATTAGCTCATTTTTACCTCCTCGAGGGTGAGGGAGGCAATTTGGTCTAATCAATGCATTAGCTTGCTCAAGGAAACTTATCTCATTGCCCTGAATTATTCATGTGCCGGTGCTGCCCCTCGCCATGGGCATGTACGGTGGCCCCGGTGCCACAGAAATGTCACCAGGGTGGGACGGGAGGATGGTGCTGATAGGTGACCATGGATAATGGAGCAGGAGGCAGTGCCTCCTCTTGGCGATGCTCTGCTGGGGATGCCGCGGGGATGAAAACCCCTTCCTGCGCAAAGGTGGTCCCTGCGATGGTGGCTGCCACCCTCTCTGCTCCATGGCCCCTCTCCTGCTGCTGCTGGGACTCTCTGGCTGCCCTGAGCCGGGCAGGTGGGTTTCTCTTCTCCCGGCAGCGTGCGTGGGAAGAGTCTCTGCTGCACAGGGCTCCGCCGGGATGGAAGGGAGCCGTCGCTGCCTCCTGCCAGGGCCGTGCAGAGGCACTAATAGCACATTCAGCTGCAGCAATGGTGCACGTGGCCTCAGAGTGGAACAAGTGGTGCTTGTCCAAATGCAAGCTGCAGCCAGCACCACCGGCCTCATCAGCCTTGAATGGCAGTAATCAGAGGCCCCCTAATTACTCCAGGCTACAGAAATCGGACTTCCTTTCCCCACCCCCACCGTGGCTTTCAAAGGAGAGGCGAAGAGAATGAAAGCTCTGACTCTTGCAGGAGGTCTCGGCAGGCCCGGCAGGGCAATTGGTGTGACCCCGAAGGGATCTGCCTTGATTTCCTTTCATTTCCTCCCTTTTGTCTTTCACATCACATGAAAGCCATGTGGTGATGCTTGACTCCATACCTTCATGTTGCTGGAGTCTTTGTAGCTGCAGGGACAAGCGTGGGAGCAGGTTCTTAACCCTCTTGAAATAATTTTAAAAGATTCCACGTATTTTTGCTTTGAAAATAAGCCAAGATTAGTCACGGCCCGGTCCCTGATGTTTGAACGGCTGGGGACAGTGAATAGATTGGGCTGCTCTCAGCCGCGGTGTGTCACAGGAGCGGCATAGCCCAAAAGCCCCAAGGGCCTTTGCCCGTGGCTGGTGGGACAGGCGAGGGGATGAGGACCTGGGCTGGCTCCCCGCAGCCCGGTCCACAGGAGAATCCACGGTGTCAAATTCGGGCACGAAGCAGGCGGGAGAGGAAAGAGCAAGAGCTCCAGACAGCTGCTTCCGTGGCACTTCGATTAAAGCCTGATCTTCTTAATCTTCCCGGACACTGGCCTCGCCAGCTTCTGACTTGGGAGGCTGCACAGAACGCGGCTGTAGCTGTGCCTGCCCTGCAGCATCTCCTGGGCTGCGGCTGGGGAGCACGGTTCCCCGCTGAAGGTCAAAGCTGCCTCTCGCTGAGAGAGAGCTCAGCCACCACCACAACTAGCACCTTTTGGGAGACCGTGCGTGGCTCTGAATGGCAGCAGGGTCAGCAGGAGCAGACTCGCTCCATCCCATCCTTTCCCGGGCAGCCCTGCCGGGGGATGTGCACGCTTGGGTGCAAGAGCAAGGAGCCCCTGGGCTTCTTCTGAAGGAGCCTGCGTACTCCTGGGTGGCCCAGGACCCTCTGCAGGCACGGCGGCAGCTCTCCTGCCTCTGGCAGCTCTTGGTCCTTCCCTGGGAGGAAGATCATTTCCCTGGAGAGATCTTCTTCTCCCTGCTCCAGGACCACAGCTCGGCTCTTGACCCTCGGGCTCTCCTTGTACTGACAACCCCGCAGCAAATCTCTGCACCCCCGGTTCCCTTCTCCCAGCGAGTTCCAGCTCTGCCATGTTCATCCTGGAGGTGGGAAGGGGCCGAGCAAGGGGGGTTCACCCTTTCCCCCCACCCCCTCCCCAAGGTGGAGGGGAGAGCGCAGCTCTGGCCAAGCGCAGCCCTGTGCCTGGGGGAGAAGCCTGCATTGAGCCCCTGCCAGGGATGAAAACTGGTTTTAGTGGCCATAGCCCAAGCGTGGGCTCCCTGGGAGAGGGGGATTCAGCNCGGGGGCGGGCGGCCCCTTATTGGGGGGGAAAAAAAAAAAAAAAAAAGATGCTTTGGGCTGTGCAGCCACGATGCAGTCCCAGATGTGCTGCACAGCTGGAGCCTGGGGCAAGCCCAGCCTCGGACTGTCCCCGAAGGGGTTTGATAACTTGAATTCCTCCCTGACAAGAATTAGGATGAATCTCCCCATTTGTCCAGAAATGGAGACAAGTGCTCAACAAGGCTATTTCTTCACCTCTCCTAATAATGATTTGTTATTATTTGGGGCTGAGATTGGATGCTTTCCAGCTGTTTCATTTCCACAGACACTTGGGTTTCAATCTCTCCTGTCTCTGTAATGGCATCCAATCTGCTATTTATTGGATGAATATTTATGAGGGCTCTGATGAAGAGGCAGATTCGGAGCACGTTTGAGACTCATTGGAAACAACCGGAGTCTGGCCCCTAATTAATATGCAGCCTTCTTAATTCCTTGATTAAATTCCAACTTGCAAATAAAACATTTGCAATTCACTTCCAAATTATTTTCTTTTTTAATAAAAGGCAGTCCCCTTAAAGTTAGCTGATTGCACGTTAAGTGACAAGGCAGCAGTTGGCAAAGGGCACAGCGAAGGTAATTTAAATGGAGAATGTGTACAGGACACTTCTGAAGAGTCTGGGGACGGGGGGACAGACAGGGATCCATATGGTAAAACACTCTGCTACACAGCAAGGTGCGGGTGGGGAGGGAAGGGTACACGGTCCTGGCTCTGCCTGGGCTTGGATCTGGTCCTTGCCAGGATTAGCCCCCTCCGGCTGAAGCATGCCTGGGTGGGCCTGAGCCCCGTTTTTGGCTGCGATTCGCTGGCAGTCCCTGGGCCGGTGGCAGCGATGCTCAGTGCCGCAGGAGGGACCCGGCCAGCCTTTCCCGCCACCGCTCCCTGGGATTTGTTACCCTGCCAAGCCGAACATGCTTTGCTAATAAACAAAAATTGATTTTTATTTATCTTACAAAGCGAAGCCCCATTGCTCCCGCCGCACAGCTTTAATCCTTTCTGCTGTCGATGGCAATAATGAGAAAGACACCTGCGGATCCTGTTAGAGCCACAGGCCTCCTTTTTAACTATTAAGAGATCAATACCCTTTGCAATGCTGCTAATAGTTTTCTGGCCCACTTGACTGCGAGGGGACTGGGGTTGACTTGGCCTTAGTTGAAGGTGCCCGATGCATTTCTGGCAAATTTGCTCAGTCTCCGACACAGAGGGCTCAGGGCTGGCAAATTCCTCTGTGCGTTTGCAGTGGTGCAAGAGGGAAAAAAGAAGGAACTTTTGCTTAAGGAACTTACTGAGAGGCTGAAATTGTCCCCAAGGATGGGAATGAGCAATTGAGATGCCCAATAAGGGGCCTGAAACAACAGAAAAACTAACTTCAGCTCTCAAACAATAACCCCCCCCACCACCAGTATAGTCCTCATTTGATTCAAAGAAATCAACACATCATTTCAGTTCATTAACACTCCATCTCATTTTTATTATCCATTTTTTAAAAAGTTGGTGTTTTTCTATTCATAGTTATAAAATAATCCTATTTTACAAAGATTTACAGCTCTGTGAGTGCCCAGCAATGAACAAGGCTGGAACTGGCAAGTCTCTTAAATAATCAAACCACAATTTTTGGTTTTTTTTTTTTTTAAAAAAAAAGGGACAAAAAGGAAATTGGCAATGAGCCCATTCAGCACCAAGCAGGACATAACAGAGTAAGAGGGTTTGTATAAAAGACAATTTATTTCTTTGGGAAGGGGCACAGGGAGCAGAGGGTGGGCAGAGGGGGCAGGTAACGAACCCCAGTAACGAGGCCAGGACTCGGGGTGACCTCTCTTTATTCTTCACTGTCCTCCAGGCTGTGGGAGGGGGGTGATACCTACACCAAATTAAATTCCCGAGGCCGTGTTTCCCCTCTGGCGGCTGTCCCAAGCCCAGCGCCCTCCCACACCTGGGACGGGCAGAGGTCGCTCCCTATGGATTTGCAGTTTTCTGGTCTCTTTGCTGCCAGCCCTGGCCCGGGTTCGCCGGCCAAGTCTGCCACGGTGCCGGTGCCTCCTCAGTAGACGGGTCCCTTGACGGTTCCGGGCTCCGTCAGGCGTGCGCTGGCATACGCCGAGGCTCCCAGGCAGGCAGCTGGCTCGCAAAACCCTGGCAGGCCAGCGGGACCGGGCAAGCCCGGCCGGCCAGCCTCTCCCGGGGAGCCCGGCAAGCCCCGCTCTCCGGCCTTGCCATCGAGAGCGTGGCCGGGGATGCCGGGGAGACCTGTAACGGGAGCGTGGCCCTCAGCGGGTGCGTGCGTGCTGCGTTTGTGGGTGCTGAGCCCAGCCTTTGCTGGAGCAGAGCAGGGGCCAGGGTATGGGAAACACTGCTGGTGAGGATGGGGATGCGCTGGCAGAGCAGCACAGCAAGGGAGCGACACTGAGGGGCCAGGAAAGCAGCCGGCAGAGCCGCAGGCAGCGGGGCACCAGCAAAGGGTGCTACAGGTCGAAGATTGGCAAGATGAACCCATGCAGGGATGGGCCAGAAGGTCCCGAACCACCGCTGGGCTCGTTGCTGCACCAGCAAGGGGCATGGGGGCTGCTGCTGCTGCTGCCCAGCGGGGACCCGCCGCTGCCTGCCCTGGCTGTGCTGGGGGCAGAGGGGCTTACCTGGGATCCCCGGGGGGCCCGGCATGCCCGGATGGCCGCGGCCAGCTTCTCCCCGCTCACCCTTCTCGCCTCGCTTCCCTGCAGGGAAAGAAACAGGGAGGGAAGGACTAGCTGGAGCCGCAGCGCGAAACATGGACCCTGCAGGGAAGGGGAGGGGGCTGCCCCTGCTCAGGGACCGAGATGGGGGGGACAAGTGTGGCAGGAGGAGGCAGGGTCAGCACCGAGGAGGATTTTTGCCCGGCATGGTGTAAGTATGGCCACCCACCACCTACCTTTAGGTCCTATGTTGCCAATCTGCCCAGCAGCACCCAGGATGCCGGGGACGCCTCGAGGTCCCATGGGTCCATGCGGGCCTTGCTCACCAGGTGGCCCTGGGGGGCCGGGGGGTCCAGGGGGTCCCATGGCACCGACTCCACCCAGAGCAGCTCTCTTGGCACTGACTGCCACCTCCGCCAGCTGCTCTGTAGGGCAGAGAGATGCCGGTGTGGGATGGCATGCGGTGGCAGCCACCCAGCCGGCAGCGGCCTGCTCAGCCCCTCACCTTGCAGCATCTTCAGGACCACGTCAACGATGTGCTGGTCCCCAGCATCCCGGCCCTGCCAGCGGTGAAAAGAGGGACACGTCGTAGAGGAAGATTGTTCCTTCTGTCCCCACCTGTACCCGCAGAGCCGGTCCCATCCTGACCCCCCCCAGTCCGGAGCACCTCCCTGCACCCCATGCTGCCTTCCCACCCTTCTTTGTTTTCCATTTGGTCCCAGTACAAGGGCTCCAGCCTCGGTTCCCGCCATGCCTGGCCACACTGCAACCTCCTCACTGTGTTAACTTTCTGCAGCGGCATTTTGCAAGTATAAAACAAGGCTTATACGGAAAATTCTGTCCCCCAGGCAGGCTGCAAAGGCACACATTGGAGCTAAGCCTGCTACTGGTTGTATCTATGGTGAGAAATACAGAATTCCTCTTTTCTGGAAAGGTGGGATCCCAGCTCAGCCCTCCTGGAGAGCTCATGGGGAGCACCGGCAGTTCCCGAGCCAAACAAACAGCAGCCATTTCCCAGACGAATTGGTTGGTAAGAAAAGGTCAGAGGCAATTCACCTGCAGAGCTGAACAAGCTGACGGCGGCAGCCCCCAGGTCACCACCTATGCGGTGCAGGAGGCGAGATGGGGAAGTGGGGCGCTGGGGGTACTCACCGCTACGCCCCGCTGGCCGGGCATCCCTGGCACGCCACGCTCCCCGATGAGTCCTCGTGGGCCGGGGGGTCCCGGGTAGCCTCGCACGCCGGGTGCGCCCGCGTCCCCCGAGGGGCCGGGAAAGCCGAGCTCACCCTGGATGCCTTGCTGCAGTGGGGATGCAGAGTGGTATCAGAAGCAGGGAGCTCAGCCCTGTCCTCAGCACAGGGGGTGCGCCCCGAGACCCCCGAGGACTTCCAGTACCAACTGCTGCAGCCAGGGTCTGAACCCTGAACGGGGTCTGAACCTGAATCGAGGCCTGAACATGATCACTGAAGCCCATCTCTAGTGAAAATACTTTCTCAGTCCACCACCGTGCAGCGTGCACCAGCTCCAAGCGCCGCTGCCTTCGTCAGGAGGATCGCCTCCGGCTGAGGGTCCCGCAGAGCCACCCAGCATAAAGGTGCGGGGAGACCCTCGCTCCCAAGCCCCCAGTCACTCACCTGTCCCTTCGGCCCCGGCTCGCCTGATTCACCCTGGGGACAGAGGACACGAGAGATGCAATGGGGAGACAGCAGGAATTTGGCGCTGCAGCTGGGGAGAGGCACAGGTACGCCCACCCAAGAGCGCACTGCGTGCGCTGGGGTGCAATGCTGCGGTGCCCAGGGCCATGCTGGGCAGGGACCCACATCCAGCCCACGGTCCGTCCACCCCACCCCAGGAACCGTCTGCAGGGACCCACCTTCTCTCCCTTCAGCCCTGCGAGGCCGTGAACACCGGGGTCTCCCTAGAGGAAAGGCAACGAGAAACGTGAACCTTCACCACCAGCACCCACCTCCTCCGCAGCCACTTTAACCCTCCTTTCCACCCACTGTGCTCAACCAGGATGCCAGGGGTATTGACGGAGAAAGCGCCTGGTGTCAGTGGGTGTCAGCCCCTCCCCAAAAGGTGGGTGTCAGCCCTGTTAATCACAGGTGTCAGCGACTCCCCATGGATCCCCCAGCACAGCCAGGAGGGTGATGTACTCACAGTACTGCCTTTGGGGCCGGTTTTCCCTGGGGAGCCCTGGAGAGAGGAGAGGCGGAGGTGAGCCCAGCTCAGTGCAGCCTCCCTGAGCTCGACCCCAGAGCAGGCCATCCCCTCCAGCCAGGAGCAGTTACCTTGTCTCCTTTAACTCCCGGCAAGCCTTGGGGTCCTGGGATCCCCGGTGGACCCTGCTCGCCCTTTGGCCCCTGGAAATCAGGGTAAACAAGGAAAAATAGAAAAACGAGTGAGAAGAGGTGGTGGGAAGACCCACCTCCCCCATCAGAGCATCCTCCGAAGGCAACGATGTGCATGGGCAGCTGCCCATCCCCTCCAGCGGCACACGCTGCCCCACAGCATCCCAACCCGCCCTGAATCCGGCCTCTGTGGGGGGACAGGGCAGAAGACGATGGGGAAGCCTCCCCTCCAGCCACACCGAGAGTGGGGGGTGGCTCTGCCAGGGATGGGCCCCCATTCCCTAAGAAGCCAGAGGGACAAAGGTCACTTTTTGGCTATTTTTCCACCCCGCGAAAGCCTCCGAGAGGGGCTGGGCAGCCTCCCCGCTCCCACTGGGTTGGGAGGAAATTCCTTTCCCGGCTGGGGCTGCAAACCCAGCGTGGCCCTGGGACCACTAATCCCCACGCTATTTGCCCCATCGGCTAATCCCTCACCCCGGCAGCCAGGCACAGCGGGATGGGACGCGTGATTGACCCCGGCCGCGATCAAAGCAGAAGGTCCGTGCAGGCAGTGCCAGCCGTGCCCTGCTGCACCTCTCCCCCCTCCCCAGCCGCACACCCGGGGCTGAGCATCCCCGAGCCGTGCCAAGGCGAAGCCCGTTTCCCAGCCCGGCTGTGGGCACAACTCACCACTTTCCCCTGCTCACCGGGAGGGCCCACGAGGCCACGCTCGCCCCGGTCGCCCTGCAGAGACCCGGGAAGAGAGCAGAGTCAGGGAGAGCTCCCAGCACGGCCATAAACCCTACAGTGCCCCAGACTCACCTTCATCCCGGGGACACCCTGCGGTCCCTGCTCACCCCGAGGTCCAGGCTCACCCTAAGAGGCGGGGAAAAGAAGAAAAACCCAAAAAACAGACCAGCTGCCTCTCTTGCATTCGTATGCCACCATCTGCCTTTCGAGGCACGTGTGGCCCTGTCCTCGTCCCCTGTAGCCACGCGAAGGGCTGCCACTGCACTGGGTGGCCAAGGAGATGCTGGACACGGAGCTGGAGAAGTGGCCCCAGGGGCTTCCCTGTGAGGAAGCTGCTGTGGGGGCAGAGGGAAGAAGAGGGCTGGGGGCGGGGGGGGGGGTAAAATGCCCAACTCTGCTTTCTGTTTGACAACAAACAGGGCAAAAAGAGAGAGAGAGAGAGAGAGAGAGAGAGAGAGAGCAACCCCCAGGCTTTGCCCAGGAGGAACGTGGTGATGTCTCCGTACTTACGATCTGCCCCGGGGCACCGGTGACACCGGGCTGACCCCGAGCACCCACTTCACCCTGCAACGGGAGACAGAGGCGGTTCAGGGGCAGCGAGGACAGGGGAGGGGATGGCTGCGGGCTCAGGAATGGAGCGTGGAGGCTGCTGCAGCACCATGTAAGGTGAGCAGGGCCGCAGGGTGGATGCTCAGAGGGGGCTACTCCATCCTCGGCTGCACCAGACCCACCTTGTCTCCTGGGCCACCTTTGCTTCCCGGCTGGCCCGGCAAGCCCTGTGGAAAAAAAGCCAGGATCAAACGCCATGCACAGTGCTGGAGGCAGCGACCCTGCCCAGTGCCCCGTGCCTGGAGGCAGCATCCCTGCTGGGTGCTGGCCCTGCACCCTGGCACTACCCAGGGATGGGGGTGCCACCCCACGGTAACGGGGTATCTGCCCAGGCAGGGACTGCCGCGGTCCAATACTCACAGCTTGTCCCCGGTGTCCCGGCGTTCCTGGGCGGCCGGCCTGTCCCACGCTGCCCTGCGAGGGACAGAGAGGATGTTAGCGTGTGGCAGAGAAAGGTGCAGAAATGAGGTGTCCACGGGTGGGACAAGGGACTCCTGGCCAAAGGGGGACACTGCCCTTGACCCCGTGGGGACAGCCACACTCTGCTAGTCAGGAGATGCCAAGTCAAGGGCCGGGACCTTATGCCACTTGCCATGCCCATTACTTCCAGCAAGCACTGGTATGAGGAACAGCGTGTGTCCGTTTCCCCATTGCCGGTGCAGGCAACACCCGGCAGTCCCTGCCCGCAGCAGCTCACCTTCACGCCTGGGATACCCGGGGTTCCGTCTTTGCCATCGATGCCCGGAAGACCCTGCAAAAGGGGGAAGAGTCACTCTGTCTGACATCTCCGAGAGGGACTGAAAGGCTCGTGGTGGGGGGCAAAAAAGTCTGGGACGGAAAAGGAAAGCTCCAGCCCTGCGCCGAGCCAGGGTGCAAGGGCAAAGGGTGGCC
This sequence comes from Pandion haliaetus, assembly GCA_013401275.1. Lineage (NCBI taxonomy): Eukaryota > Metazoa > Chordata > Aves > Accipitriformes > Pandionidae > Pandion > Pandion haliaetus. Next base: position 63,093 of record VYZV01036190.1, on the reverse strand, counting down.
CCGAGCAGGACAGAGAGAAACAGAGAAATCTTCTCCTCGCAAGAGGCTCAGCCCTAGATGTGGGCACGGGTGCCACTGGCTGTACTTACATTCTCCCCCTTGGGGCCGATGTCTCCTTGGGGACCCCTGATGCCACGGCCACCCTAAAGCAGGAGAGAGCAAGTGTTGTTTCAGCTGCCCTCTTGGTGTAGGGGATGGAGCTGGGAGAGGGAGGAGATGCCCATCGAGGCATCCCAGGCAGAGCCCCTGTCTGTGCCGGGGAGCGGCGCCAAGCTGGGGAAAAGGGGGCCTTGGCATCGCATGGGGCATGGCACTGACCTCCCCGACCGGGCAGGTTACCTACCAGATCTCCCTTCTCACCAGGGTCCCCGGGTGGTCCTTTGGGGCCTTCCCTGCCCTGGAGGGGAGAAAGATGTGTGCTGAGCAGTGAAGTGCGGGGTCACCCACCTGCCCCTCAGCCCCCCCAGGGACGAGGGAGGGCACTCACCGGCTGCCCGGCCGCTCCGATGGTCCCAACCATCCCCTTGTAACCAGCAGGAC
>VYZV01036190.1:10109-51243 GCA_013401275.1 Pandion haliaetus | reverse complement strand
CTCCCCGGGGGCCGCCGCAGCGGCGGGAGGAGGGCCGGCTCCTCCGGGAGGACAGGCCTGGTTGGGCCTTGGGGGGTGACGGTTCCACGCTCCAGCTTCCCCCGTGAGCAGGCAGGGAGAGCCTAAGGCTGCTGCAGCGGGGCCCCGGCGGTTTGGGGGTTCGTAGCACAGTAGGTGGTTTCCCCTTTGATCGAGCAGGCGCTTGGTATTTGGGGGGAAAAAAAAAAAAAAAAAAAAAAAAAAAAACCAAACCAAAAAATCCCTCCAGATTTGGCTTCCGCAGAGTTTCATTCACTGTTAGTCGCAGCAGCCGTGCTGTGCTGGCAGTGCTCCTGTCAGAAAAACCGTTCCTGGTGCCTCCGTAACCCTGCTTCTGCAGCTCTTGCTCGTTCGGCGGCAAGTGAGTTAGTAGAAACCTGCCCAAGATCTGCTCATGGGAACTCGTCGGCTTTCTGTCTGCGTTGGGGCTTGATCTGAAATGTCAGTGTGAAAACACTTAATGGTGTGTGGGGACTGCTCTTCTTCTGGAGAAGTCTCTCTTGTATTAAGAGGAACCTGGAGAGCTGGTGTTGCGTAATTTTGAAGGGCATTCCGGCTGAGGAGCAATACCCTGTAAATCAGAGCTGTAGCGTGAGCAGCAGATCATCTCTAGAGGATCAGATAGGAGCAGTATTTGAAGGTGCAGTGTGTAAGGAAAAGGAAGGAATTGTAACCTAACCCCAGAACCAAGTACCACTGAAGGAATTTCATATTTTGTCCTGTGCTTCCTTTTCCACTTAATATTGATTTCAAGGCATGCTGTGATCCTTACTTTTCTTAGAAAGGAGTGGAGTGGGGTAGAGAGGAAGTCAGATATGAATGTCTGAATTCAAGAAGAGAAAACAAACTTAACACAACTGTTACTTGTTCCATGGTGATGCAGATACCTTTCTGTAGCTTGCTACTGTGAAATGCTTTGCTTTCCTGTAGCAAAAGGGTTAAGTTTATGCCCATGCCTACCTAAAATCCTATTTTAGTAAGCTATTATAATGATTGGGAGATCTGAACTTGAGCCTTGTTTCCCAGTAGCTGCAATAAGTGAACTCGGAACAGGGGCTGTCTTTCTATGTCCATCTGTAAGTGGGAGACTTGGTCACCTCAGTATGACCTCTAAAAACTGCGGAGAGCACTGCTGAACAACATTAAAAGTTAAGGTTTGTTTTCAGCCCTGCTCCAAAAAAACCCAAAGCACAGTAACCTCATCATAACAACCTGTCTTATCTTGGAGATGGCGTGTTTTGAGTCGTGGCTCACACTGGCTTCAGTTGGCCATGTAGGTTGAACATGGTGTTGTTGGCAGAGAGCAGAATGTTCCTCTCGCTTGCAACTCCCTTATCTCTTGGCTCCTAGTGCCAGTGTTAAGGGCAAAAATAGCTGTCTTATCTTTTGAGGCATGAGGCAGTAATAATACACAATATGGAAACAAATTCTCATAACAGTTCCTGGTTACTTGTTTTGATGTGATTATGTAGCTTCTCCTGTTGATAGTACATTCTGGAAATGCAGTATTCCAGTTATTTATACATAAAAGTCAGTGTACAGTTCAGCATTGCCACTAAAGCTGGAAGCCGCTTGTGTCTGGGAAGATAGGCTGCACCAGTCATGAGGAGTAGGCCTCTGTTGTACTGGGTTATCTGGCAAAATAATTATCCACTGTACCAATGAGATTCATGGAGATGTGAAATCTCATTCCTGAGGGCATGTGGCTGCAGGGCATGTATATGCAGTAAGCTCTTCAGACAGGTATCTGACTGGTAGTTGGTGCCAGTCAAAGCATCATATTGGGCTGCATTTTGGTTGCTGTGGCTTGGTGTGGTGTTCTAGCAAGGCACTGGAGCTCGTTTGCAGCGATGGCAAGAAAGGCCTGATGTTCTTGCTGCTGCTGAAAGTAACTGCAACATTCTGCTCTGCATATGGAAATGAGCCCCAGGTGTACTTGTGCAGAGTAAAGAGCACATTTTATTTGATATATGGCTTCTTAATAACTAAAACTCTCTGCAAGTCTGTGCTAATGAGAGGCCATGTGGTATTGCTAGCTCTGGATGGCTTTCCTCAACTGATTGTTGCTCTGTTTTTAGCTGATTGCAAGTCTGGCTACACTAGTGGTGGCACATGAAGAGTGTACTTTGTACAGTTCTGTGCATAGTAGTTTGCCAAGGTCACAGCTGAAATCTGGTTGCTGTTAGTAAATGATGCTGGGGGGGGTTAGCTGGTGATGGCAGGTGGTGTTTTTTTCCTTCTTTGTCAGCTCACGTTCAACATCATAAGGATTTTTGCATGAGTTTCAACAAAGTTGAAGGCAGAGCAAGAACCTGGCAGCTCATACAGCACCTATCAGGGCACTTTTACAATAAAACACTGGCTTTTGACCATCTGTTTTTATGCTGAAGTTACTGAATTTTGTAGCGGCTTGCTGCTTGATCTGAGTGTTTCAAAGCTGGCATGAGACACAGGTAGAGACTGTTCAGATGCCACCCACACTTCCCATTATGCCTGTTCCCAATGACCTAGCTACTTGCTGGGTTTCATTACTGTATTTTTTTCCACTTCTATATACGGAACTAAATGAGATTACAGTACCTGTTGGTGTGAGCTGCAGTGCTAGTATGTACCCACTTGATTTTATGCTCTACAGAAATTGTCAGTGTTAGGGTAAAAGTCTAGTTTTCAGGATCATCAGCTCTCTGATGTTGACTACTGGTTGGGCCTTGCACTCTGGGACCAGTAAAGCAAGCATGCTCTTGTTTGCTATGCCATGCTGGTAAACAGCTGGGTATCTTCCACCTTGTCTGCCCTCATCAAAGCGATTGCTTAGAGAGAAGGTTATCTTCTGTGTTCTCGTTATTACTTGCTTTCCATCAGGCAGTGCATACAAGTGATCCCTAGTCCAACTTGTATCTTTAAGTATGAAAAGGGGGGGAAACGAGTTTCTCCAATATATTCTCCTTCCCTCATATGTCTGGGATTCAAGTAACTTCCGTGGGGCACATCACTCCTCCCAAGGCATTTTTTCTGACAAGCTGTTGGAGGCAGTGATGGCTTCACATGCTTTCTCTGCGTAACTTTTGTATTAGAGCTACACAGATGAGCCTGAAAGGAGAACTGCAGAAGCATGAGCCTGATGGCTTCCCTAGATAGCTATTAATGTCCTGGGTCTAAGCTGTTGGAGGGGAAAAACGACAAGGGAACTGGGAAAGAAAGCTCGGGGTGGTTTTTGCTTCTGCAACAATAAACACTGCAGTGTTTAGAGGCGCTTGTTTTGGAGGAAGTTGGGTGAGGTCTCTCACCTGCTTCTTCCTCTTTGTATTGCAGACTTTCTGTCTAAAGTGACTGGGTGATCTGATCACAAGCTGGTGGACAGGTAGTAAGTAGTACAACCTGTGCCAAAGCAGAGCATGGCTAGACTGCTTTCTGGCAGTGGAGCTTAGGTCAAAGCATCATATTGGGCTGCATTTTGGTTGTCAATACTTGGTCAAAACAGGGCTTGGGAGCTCAGTGGCAGCCCTTCAGGACACAGTCTAGCCATGTTAGGCACAAACAGAACAGTGGATTTCCCCTTGCAAGCGCTATCAAAGGTTACCCATCTCAATGGTTTTCACATGCAGATCTGAATGCTATCATGATCCTAATATTAATGATCAAAAGCAATGATCCAGCATGGAGTCCTAGCAGCTCTGCATCACCTGCAGTGATGCAGCTCTCCCCTTGATAATGCTCAACATGGCTAAGGTGGTTGAGTGGCTGTCTTCACTAAAAGCTGGAGTGATGAATTATCATAATCCTCTTTTTGAAGGCCTTTGCTGTATGAATCGCTTGAACAAAACACCTTAAAAGTGGAGCTGTTGATGAGTGAGAGTGGATTCTCTCCTACCACTGCATTTCTCATGGCAAAGGGCCTTCTGAGAGCAGTTGTGTTGCTCTTGTGGTTTCGTGTGTGTAAGATAACGTGAGTGTTAAGCAGTCTGACTGTATTGAGTATCTGACAGAAGATAAGCTGCTGAACATCAGAATGAGTCTGGAGGCTGAAACTGCAGTGTAGGTGGAGGGATGTGGTGTAATCTGTGCAAGCTGGACTTGACCTAAGTGTTAGATGTCTTCCAGTAAATGGAAAATATCTTGTGTTGAGTAACATTTACACTTACTGGATTCTTCTCTGCGTTTCTGACTAAAGCCCTGTGCTGAACTTGTGTAACGTACAGCTAATTCTATTTGATTCTCTCCTTCTCCCAAACTCTTCCCCTCTGCTCTTCCAGTCCTATCTATCCAACAGGCTCCTTGGATCCAGTTTTGTTGACGTCGCAACGGCAGGTTCCTCCCCAGGGAGCACCAGTGAGGACTGCTCTATCTGTCCATCAGCTAAGGTTGCCCTGTGCTCCTCCTGATTTGTCTGACTCTTCCTTTCGTCCCTTGTGTCTTGTGAGAACTGTGGATTCCATGCTGAAATCAACCCCTTCTTTTAACTCTAATGGTTAGATGGGAAACTTATTTGTTGCCAAACACAACACAGATCTAATTCTTCAAGTAGTCTTTTCTGAAAGAGGTGTAGAACTTTGAAAATGCCTGTTAAGAGGTGGTTAAATATTGGATGGGAAGCAGGAAGAGCAGGACAAAAAGCTTGGGGCTAGAGTAGGTGTAGTTAAGGAAGGATGACTTCCAGTGGAATGGGGGAGTTAGCTTATTACAGTTGGTTTAGTCCAGCCAAACCAGTATTAATACCAAACATGTTGCTAATATTCAACAAAAATCTGTTGTGATTCAACTCCTCCATCAGCAGACTATTGAATTGCAGCTGAATTTCCTTTTCAGTAAGAGCAATATGAAGAGTAACTTTTTAATTAGCTGCCTAGACAACTGCATGTGATGAAGAAATTATCATTATGGGAAAACTGAGCAGTGGGTAGCGATGCATACTGTTTGCCTGCAGTGGACTTCAAAAACCAAAGCGGTAGGACTAAAGCTTCTCAGATTGCCTTAGAAAATCTTGTATTAAAAGAAAGCTCAGTCTTATGTAATGGAAGCTTGCCAGAGGGGGTGCATATGTGCTTGTACACTCATTTTAATTCTTAGCTGCAGTCACAGTATTCTGCAGTTATCTTAAGTGCTACATTTTCTTTTCTGCTTTTAAATGGTTCTACCCTTCTAAAATCAGGTCTGAAAGGAATAGGCCTGTGCATAAAGCAGTATTAATTTCAAGGGAGTGTAAGTGTGCAGAAATTAACTTTGTCTCTGAGAATGGCTTTACCCCTTGGTGATCTTCATCTGAAGCCTGAGCAGTGCTGCCATGGTGTAAGACTCCGGCTGGGAGGGAGCACAGCTCTGTCTAGCTGTGAGCCTGACCCTATGTACACCTGCTTGAAGTGAGTTGTGACTTCCCATTCAAGGCACCAAGTGAGGAAAAAAGCTTCAGCCTTTCCAGTGGAAAGTATTCCTTACTCTGGAATTGGTTTGTGCTTAGGAGAGTTGTAGGAAGATATCCTTTAAGAAAAGATACGCAGAGCTCTGAGTCACATACGTGGATGCATGTCTCTACATCTGCCAGAAATAGATAACAAAGGTAATCCTCCAAGCAGAGGGCATCTCGGCAAACCATGTCAGCTTTAATAGCGTTGCTCCTCTGTACCAGCTACATTGACCCACCTGTGAAATGGAGAGCCAGTGTGGTGAGTGGCTGTGTAGTAGAGGGTATAAATTAAGGGTCCAAGAATGCCATGTGATTCTCAGAGCATAGCTGCAACTTTAGTAAAAGTTTGTTCCTATAGTAACTGCCAGAGGAATTATATAAGGTATCAGACACACAGGATCTTGTGTGCCAGCCTCTACAGAAAATGCCTCTGCAGTTTAAAGGTAATTCATCTTTCAAAATGCAAGTAGGTTATCAAAACCAACTAGAGAATAAAGAATAGCTTTGGTCTCCTTCAGGTTGATCCACAATAGTGATTACTTCATGTGTCCCAGGAAATCTAGGACAAAGTTTGAGCTTTTAAGAGAAACTGTCTTAGAGCAAAGCTTCCTCTGACTGTGAAGCTGGATTTATTTGTGAAGCTATGATCAGACCTTCAGTGCCTTGTTAAACTGCTTACCTCTATTTTTGGCAAAACGTGCCATTCCTGACTGGCCAGGTTATGCCCTTTCCTTAGGTGTGTCAAGTCCTTTTTGGTAACTGTGATAGTGAAAAATAGTTTATGTCTAGCTTTAGATATTGAAGAGATTCTCAATCAAGCAAAAAGTGCCCCAGGAGCTCAGACTCCTTCCTCTGTTAGGAGCTATTTTAAGGACCCAGTGACTTCTGCGTATCTCCACAACTTAAATGAGATTGAAGATAGGGTCTAAATATTTTTAATATGCAGTGAAGAATTAAAGACTCCTTGTAAGGGTTTGATGGTGGAGAAATTTGAAGTTGAATTTTGATGGTTTTAAAGTAGTAGTGGTAGTTTCCATCCTGCTGCTCTGTTTACGTGTGTATTTGGGCACAGGGATGGTGTTTACTTACCACCTAAATTTTTTGCATCTCATGGAAATTCAGGCCTCCTTGAAATCTGCTGCTTTTACCGTAGCAACTTCTAAGACTGACTAGTGTGTAGTTTTGGTCAAAACCTAGTGACTGCAGGAAATATGTGGATCATGGAACTTGACTGATTTAAAAACTCTTTAGGCTGTGTTGCCACCAGTATTGGTAATGTTAACCAGTCCTCTTACCAGTCCTCTTGCATGGATTCTTATTATAGCAGCTGCTTGAAATTGTCACTTTCACAGCGTATTTACTGAAGTAATAAACATCACTTTCTTAAACAGCAGGAAGGACCCACCCTGCTGTTCGCAGCATCTATTTTAATTTCCTCCACCTTGCTCCATCTGCGTTTGTATCATCACAGCACTTCTTCAAAGAACAAGATGGTAACAATGATAAGATGTGCATTGAAGGCTGCTTCTGCAAGCTTACCACTGCTCAAAGTTGGATCAAATGCTGCTGTGTAGCTGCCTTCAGGGCCACCAGGCACCCAGATGTTACGTGTTTCTGGTAAACTGTGGAAGATTCAAAGCCTGTTCCTGAGAGGAAACGGAGCTGGCACTAATCAGTTTGGTCTGACTTGGCCAGTAAGGTACCTTACCTGTAGCAAACTCTATGGTTTGGGGGAGGAGAGAGTAAACTGGTTGCTGCCAATACAGCCAAGAAGACTAAGGCAAAGCTCCAAGCTATTGTCGGAAGCAACGTTCTTAACCCCCATAGATGCCTCTGGCTCTTCCTCTTTCCTGCAAAGACTGGTTAAAGCCTATAATTACTGCAGCAATCTTACTGAAAAAAAACTGCACAAAACCAAGACAAAGAAACCCTGAAAACAGCCCTTTCCTCTTCCAAAAGGTGGCATAAAGTTGAATTTTTGAACCACTAAACTATTTAACTAGACATATATCCTTATCAAACTCCCTTGCTACAGAGCTTTTTGGCTTTAGCGTCCCTGTTTCACTGGGTTCCAATGGCTTCCTGAAAACTACACAGATAGCTTAGTCTGGTACTAAATCTGGGAGTACAGCAGGTATTGGCGCTTCACAAATCTCAGATAGGTCCATGAACCTGCATTAGGATGCATGCCCAGGCCGGTGACTAACTAGCCTCTGTTAATAGTGTAATTTAGAGATCTTGAAGTTAACTGCTTTTTATTCACCAGCAGAGTCTACCTTGTTTCCCCAAACTAATCTGAACACTTTACTGTAGAACAGACATCTACAGTAAAGAACAGAGGAAGTTGTTTTGTAAGACAGCCTTTGTCATAGCTTTTCTATGAGCAGAATGAATTTCAGTAAGTCATTAAGCAATCTCTTTCCAGAATAAGGAAACCACAAGTCAAAGGAACCTCTTGGATACTTGGCTATTTCCTCATTTGGCTCAGCAAAAAGTAGGGCTTTTCAACTTTGACTCGATGAGAAATTTCCAAGTACTGGTGAAGGCTTGTGCAAGAGGATGTGAATGTCATCTCGCAGGGATTATCTGGCTCCGAGGAGAATTTCCCACATCCACTTCCCCGGTGCGTGCTGAGAGGGGATGGTTGTACGATGCTGTAGTCCAACACATGTAGCAGTGTTTTAGCTGGGATCAATGGGCTGAGCAGGCACATGTCCCTGTTACAGCTGGGCTTTTGCTGGAGTGCTTGCAGGCAGGGAGCCTGCGAGTCAAATGATTGTTTGCACTAAGAATATTTCATTAGGCTTTGAATAGCAATGCTCTCTCCTTCCTGCCTATGAAAGCATCTATTTTTTTCCTGACCCCCCCCTTCTCAAAAGAGCAGTGGCTTTGCAGCCAACTTCTGTTTTATTTTTAAATGCCTTCTGGAGGGTTATTACCAAAGAAACTTGCACGAGTAGCTTGAGCCAAAAATCTAAGGCCTGAATAAAGGGTGAGGAGTGAATCCCTTTGGGATTCCTTGATTAAAAACTAAAGGGTGTGAACTTTCAGCAAGTGTGACTAAGACGTGAAGTGGACTAGCCAGGCTGTGCTGGGGTTTTAAAGGGAATTGGGAGCCTTTTCAGTAAGGGCAGATCATTCAGGCAGTCCTTGTAGGCATTAATGATTCCAGTTTAGATGCTAACTTAAGCTGGTATGACCACCTTGGTATGTGGAGTTTATTTTGACAGACTGGGATATAAAACAGGCTGTGAAACTGTCTCATGGAGGCACTGACTGGGCAGCTGAGTTTCTCACACGTAGCTTTCTAGTCTCTGCAGGATGGTGGTGCATCCTCACTTAGGAATACCATCAGGTATTCAGTGCAGCTTTCTAAAATGAAAACTGGCTGCACAATAGATGCTTTTAAGCTCGTGATCTTTCTGCAACCACTGCCAGGCTAGGAATATATCCCAAGGTGCTCTGATCTAGCCTTAATATCGTGCCAGAACTGAGTGTATAGCTGGGCTCTTAAATCTGTTCTGATTCTTACTGAAAACTGTCACTTTCTTTAATCTCAAGTTCACCTGCAGATGGTTGGCATTCTCCAGACAGGATTTGTGCCCATATGAGGTGATGTACAGGGGCATGAGATGCTTAATCAGAGCAGAACAAGCTATGCCCAGCTCAGGTTAGTGCCAAGTAACTTGCTTACCATGGATGTTAAAGTTAGCCATAATACTGAAACAAAAGCGACCGCAGCATCAGGCTTGCAGTCTGATACTGGTTGTCATTGCAGCAAACTCCCAGTTTTGCATATGGGAGGTGAGTTTTCATTTAGGCCTTAAGCTCCAAAGCCATGCGGTGGCTGAGAGGATGCCAGCCTCAAGGGAACTAGTTTTATAACATTAGTGAGAGTATTCATGCGAGGACCAATTTCTTTCATGTTTCTTTCTAGTGGTTTAACAAGCTAAATGTTTCTGTTAGCCTTGTCCTAAAACCTTTTGCATGTAAGTTTCCATGATTCACTGAACCCAGAGGGTAAAGTGCTCCCTGCGGCGTGCCGTGCCCTTGTGCAAGCAATTAGTGGTGTCAGGGTGTGTACAAAGGCTGCAAGGGAAGATAGTGCTTCATGGCAGCTCTGACAATGCTGATAAACGCTGCTGTGTTGGTCTCTAAAGTGACTTACCGATCTAAAAACATTTTTCTCTGAAGAACTTTGACCTTAACTTCTACTAAGGCATTTTGCCCCTTCTGTCAAGGCTCAGTCACTGCAGCTTCTGTACAGCTTGGTTTAGTTTTCAGGAAGTTAAATGCTGCAATATGTGACCGAATTCACATCTGTAAATACCACCTGGGGCTTTCTGCAAGTCAGTCACCTTGAAAATGGCATGTGAAACTGAGGAAATGACCGTACAAAGTTCTTCCCAGCCAGATCTTTACTGGGTGGTTTTTCTAGTGCAAGCTCCTTCATTGTGGCCTCAAAAGAGGGAAGTGGGAGGCTTGTTTACATTTGCATCAAAACCCATTCCCCTTTGCCCACAAAACTAAGTGCTTTGTAAGACATGAAATAGTAAAAATGTTGGTTTAGTGTAATGGCTGGGGGCGCTAGATACGAGCAAAGCTGAAGGTCTAGTAAGAGTGTGTGTTTGGGCTGGTGCCTCTGCATGTTGCATCTGACCCAGCCTAACCAGGACATCTGGGCTTTGGCCCACTGCTTCCTTGGTGGCGGCCTGGTTAGGACAGGCAGTCTTGCTTGGGATACCCTTGCTTTCAGCAAAAGAAACCCTGTAATGTTCCTCACTGCCCAAGGCACCAAATGATAATTTTAATGAGCATGAAGTTATTTGGAGTTTTATTCAGCTGGACAAATTTAATTTGCCTCACACTGCTGCCAACAGGCTACTGATCCGCTCAGCAGTGATTATTCAAGCAGCAATTCTTTCCCTGTTGTATTGCACCTTGCTGTGTCAACTCTTCACTGCTGTCGAGGCAAGTGGTTCTCTTGTGCAGCTGCTTATCTTAAAGTAGCTTTTCACTCTTGAGGGGTGTAGCTGTATCTTGTTCCTCCTTTCTTTTTTTTATTGTAGTGTTGATAGAATACAGGCCTGTGTAATGAGGCTAAAGAAATTACTAGTTCTATCCAAAAGCATGGGGTGCTCAGATCTTGAGTTCAAATTCACGTCCCGTGCAGAACTGTGGAGCTGGCTGCAGACTCGAGACAGTGGTATGGAGAACTGTCCGAATATCCTGCTTGTGTGGCTCTAGTCACCACCAGGTCAGAGAGCAGACTGCTGAACTTCTGGGATCACCATCTTCTTCCTGGCTGTGGACAAAAACAACCCCACATCCCCAGACTTCCAGCATTTCCTTTAGCCTGTAGATCTGAAGCCTTTCTTATGGCACTTACAGCCCTGCAAGGATGCCTAAACCCTGGCTGGAATAAGCATCAGTGAAGGGAACTACCCTTTGTTGTACAATATGTGTTTATCACCAAGCCAAATGCTAGCTGCTAGGATGATTTTGAAAGCCTACGTATTACTTTTTAAAATATTCACTGGCATAATGAAGCTGCTTCAGTACTGGGGTCTTCCAGAGCTGGGATCTACAAGTTGCAGCAATGGTCAGCTGTTATTCCTGTACTCAGCCCTTGCTATTTCAGATCCTGCATCACAAATGAAGTAACACTAAAGCAGGATGGGTATAACAGACTGTACCACTGAGTCATTCTCTTATGTGGCATTGCAGGGTAGGAGGTAGCAGTGGCTTGAGCTAGCACATGTGACAAACCAGTGAGCTGATTACTACAGCCCTGATGTAGTATCTAGCTGACTATTAATCCTTTTAGTCCTCAAAAGGCTAAATATATCTAGAGTTTGTATCTAACCTTGAATCTCATGCTTAATCCTGCTGGCAGTCTCATGTTATAGCCTTCAGGGTGTATCTGGGAGAGACCTCCACGAATAAATCAAATGAAGGAGCAGGGTTCCTGGTTTCACCTTGGTGTGCTATGGGCCTAACACCAAACAAGCCTTTTTTTCCCATGCCTTACTTTGTAACTGGCATACTTAGGTGCTGCTAAAAGTATGGGCCCCTGCTTTGATGCATTCAGTCCTAGATTTTGGTAGGTATAATGAAGTGAGGTATAGGCAAGAATATGCTTCTGTTAACTTCTTCACCAAGAGCTGTTCCTAAGCTGGGAAGTGACTTTCATCGGCTTTATTAAATTAATACCCTTCTCAAGGCCACTATTCTAGTGAAAAAGCAGAAAGCGATGGCAGGGCAGGCCAGAAGAAAGACAAAGACTTTAAAAATCACAACATGAGTTAGCTGGAATAGGTACTGGAGGTAAGTTAGAGGTTGCATGCCTTTTCCCTGGGAGGGACCATGAGCCGCTGATTGCATTAGCAGCACCAAATCCCTCAGGATACTCTAGACTTTCCCGTAGGAATTAAACTGTTAACAGCCATCTAGCATATCTAGGAGAGTCAAATACAGTGCTGCTTTTTTAGGGCTTTGAAATTACACTTTCTCCATCTTCCCCCTCCCACCTTAGTCTCATTAGCGTTGAGGCTTGCTATTTTAACTATGGCAAGAAAAGACAATAACTCTTCATCTGCAGTAATGCTTGTAATGCCTATAAAAAGGGCTAGCACAGTTTATTGGAGGCTATCAAGTCCCTTGTTCAGGATGTGGCTTCACTTTGGCCAGTTACCCGTGGACAGTGATATCCAACCCATGATGGAAGCCGGCCACATTAACTGTGTGGCTGGCTGGCAGCTCTAGCCAGATTATTTCATTTTAAAACCTGCTTGTCTCGCACTGCAGAGGACTACTTCTGAAGCTGGTCTTCCTTCAGCAGGACTGAGGGTTTCAATGGCCAGGGTCTGTTGGCCCTGGCTGGGAGGGGGGTTGTGAGTGGTGGGAGTGCCTGTGGACCTCTGCTGTCCCCTTGGTAATGCAGTGCTGGGTTTCCTTTAGAGATCTGTTTGCAGTGAGTAAAACTAAGCTTGTTAATCTTTCCCTTGTGGTTTTTTTCCCCTGGCATGATCTCCCTTCTACACCTTGGAGCTCTCCTGCCCGTCTGAAAGCTGCATGCAAACCGTGACTCTGATTAGAGCTGTAGAAACTGCAGAGTGAACTGTTAATTGGTCTCGTGCCAGGATTGCAAGCTGGGCTTCTGCCCCTGGCTCTGTGTTTTTGGTGGCCAAAGTACTGGGCTTTGTCTGTGCTGCTCTCCTTACTCAGCTGTAGCTTCCTGCGCAAGACTAAGAGAAGATTTGATGATGCAGTCCGTATGTCAAATGCTGAGTATTTTATGCTGCTTTTCCTAGAGCAGTAGTGAATATTCTGGAGCAGTCTCCACTGTAATAAGGTTATCAGAGAAAGATCCTCCATTGCTAAAGCAGGAACACAGACTTATCTTGACATGACTGTTACATCGGTTCAAGCAGGATGAAATCAGGGGTTTTGTAGTGTCTTGGGTGGTTTGAATGCCTATTTTACTCCCTCTTCCTCTTAGAGTTTTGTCTTACATAGAGCTCTCAAAATGGAAGAGGGAGGCAATAAAATATTAGCTCTAAGTATAACAATTGGGAGACAACTTCTAAACATCCTGCTGATGTCTAATTCCAATTTCTAATCTGGATGAAAATGTAAACGCCTCAGTCCCAGTTCACTTGGTACAGTTTCTCAGTCGCTCAGGGCAACTACAGATTGACTGGATGGTGTGAAATGCTTGTGTCTCTCTGCAGGGCCACGATGGGCATCCTGGAATATCGGTGTATTCATCTGTATTCGTTGTGCTGGGATCCACAGGAACCTAGGAGTTCATATATCCAGGGTAAAATCTGTCAATCTTGACCAGTGGACACAAGAACAGATACAGGTAACGCGAGTGCAATGTGCACAGTGTTGTTCTGTTAGTGGGGCTTCATAAACTTGGAAGTAAACGAAGTCTGAATATGGCAAAGATGTGGGAAGTGAAGCAGGAAGAAGATGATAAGCTAGGTTAGATTGGGAGGGAAAATGTCCTAATTTCAGGCTCAGCAAACATCAGAGGGTAAAGACAAATGCTCTGCAAGTTTCTGTAAACCTGCCAAAGGCTGCTCTTGTCTGGAGTTGGAGCTGCTGCCCACCTTGACTTTAGATTGCTAATGTGATATTTATCTTGTCTTTAAACAAATATTGTGCTGTGGTGCTTAGGATTGGCTAAATGTATTGGGCGGGGGAGTGGGATCACAGCAACTGCATCAGGGATTCCCAGGCTTGCACCAAAAGCCTGAAGAGTGGCTTTTGGGTACAGAACAGACTTCAAAAGTCTACACGTGCCTTCTAGTTAACACGGATAGAGTCTTCCTTGGTAGCCTGGCATGCTAGTATGTGTAAGAGCTTTAATGTCCATGAAATAAATGGTTCAAGAATTCTTTTGAATTGCAGTGCATGCAAGAGATGGGAAATGGAAAAGCAAATCGTCTTTATGAAGCCTACCTGCCAGAGAACTTCAGGCGACCTCAAACAGATCAGCATCCTTTCTTCCTTTGCTGCTGGGGAAACACGGAGTCTTTTCATCTTGTTGCTTTGTAGCTGCACTCCTTGCATAGGAAGCTTAGCTTCGTGTGCCTGGGCATCAGCTGTGAGAATGAGTTCCTAGCTGGGCACCCTCTGAGCGTTGCTTTACCCACGGGCTGGTTGCTTACAGAACAAAGCAGAAGAGAGCTAAAAGGATTGCTTCTGAGCTCTGAGGGTGGAGAACTGGAACTCAAATGTTACAACCTGAAGCTATTGCATGAGATGCACTTTAGAGTCTGTGGCAAATCGGAGGGTTGACTTTCAAAAGTTCTGAGCATTTAAAATTATCGGTAGAGACAGACAAAGGTTTAACACTTCTGAAAAATTAAGCTGTAACTTTTACCGTACAGGAGGGTTTCTAGATGCCAGGTGCAACAGGGGTATAGTGATGTGAACCTAAACAAACACAGGAGCACCTCTCTACCATTGTTTTTGTCTTAAGCTGGTGGCTGGGGTGCTTTTGTATGTGAGTGATGGTTGAAGTAAATGTACGTCAGTGAAGAGAATACACTAGGAATTTAAGCTCTGATTTAATGTACCTTTTATAGCACCATCGTGCTTGGAATAACCCAAGGGCAAAAATTGAGTAGCTAAAGTAGTTGGATCCAACACTAAATTATTTTAAGAAAGTTACTGCTGGAAATGCTCTTTAAACAGTCATTAGTTTACTTACAGCCTGTACCTTGTATCCACATGTCAAATAATATAGGTAAGTCTTCTATTCTTGAGTCATTTGTCTTTAACAAGCTGCTTGCAGAGCTGTGGAGAGCTTCATTCGGGATAAATATGAAAAGAAGAAATACATGGACCGGAGTATTGACATCAATGCATTTAGGGTTAGTTTCTAATCACTTCTACAGAAGCTTCAATACATGTTAAGATACAAGTGTATGTCTGTCTTATGAGTAAGCAGAGACTTTAGGAAAGTGGATGGTTTAAACGTTTCCTGTATTAGTGACTAATCTCTTTCCCAAGGCTGATTGCCTTCTGTCATTCTGTAGAAAGAATTTAAATTGGAGAGGACCTGTGAAGGCCATCTTGTCCAACTCCTTGCTCAAAGCAGGACTAGATTCAAATACAGATCTTTAGCTGTATCTTTGAGCTTTTTTAGATCAGTAACAGCATCATGTAAATAAAGCTCTGTATGAACTTTCTCTTGGTACGATGACATGAGTTTTGACTCATGTCAGTGGGTTTTTTCCTTACAGAAAGAAAAGGATGACAAATGGAAAAGGAGTAATGAGCCAGTATCAGAAAGAAAACTGGAACCTATCATCTTTGAGAAGGTGAAAATGGTAAGACCAAAAGGCATGGTCATGGATCAATTGTAAAGACTTCTCTCAAGCAGAACAGAGGTAATCCAGCTTGATATGGAAGCATTTTTTCTGGCCTCAGTCATAGCAGTGGATGCATTGAGTTGCAGTGATGGTAGTAGCTTGTTTTTCTCTGCTCAACCAGATACGAAGCAGATGTGTTCTGCCTTGCAGTGGAGAGCAGATTGGAATCCAGCTACTCCCTGCTTAGCTTTCCAGCTTGAGCGGTTACTTTTTTCCTAGTTTGGAGTATGCTTGAATTTGACAGTAGGTTCCAACATAATGGGACAATAAAACAACTATGTAATACTCGCTCTGAAATTCCGCTCGCTTTGGAAGCACTTAAGTCTACTGGAAAAAAGGATTTTAAGGGTTAATCTGTCATTAAAGCCTCTAATGTATTGGAATAAAACCAAAATTTGAACAAGGCTTCTGGTGTTCTCTTTCCCTAGCCTCAAAAGAAAGAAGAAACGCAGCAGTCTAGAAAAAGTTCTCCTAAGTCTACTGAACCAGTAATGGACTTGCTAGGACTTGGTAAGAGCCTTTCCAGCCTTATTGCACTTGTTACAATGACCCTATACAGCACCTTTGATCTTGTGAATATGGTTAGTATTTATTTTCCATGGCAGGTGGACAATAGCTCGTAGGAATACTAGAGTGTTTTGCTTAGACTACTCCAGTGCAACTGAAGCACGGTGCTCAGCACTGCAGCAGAAACAGTTTTCCTTATGTTTTCCTTTACACTGGTGCAGTGGTGGTGCCTATAGTATTACAGGAGCAGCTATAGTGGTCTCCAGGCACAGTGCGGCTCCTGGCTGCTCTGAGGTTAATAGGACAGGTACGGTGCAGTGCACTTTCTTGGTCCTGAGCCAGTTCCTTCTCGGCACCAGAAGGACGAGTGAAGAGGTGGCAGTATGTGTTGGCTAAAGAAGGTTACAGGTCAGGTCACTGGGTTGAGTGGCATATGTGGAAACGGCATAATGGGCAAGGAGGCTGCCCCTCAGCCTGAGGCCATCTGCGTGAACATCCGTCACAGCTTTGTATCTCCCAGATGCTCCTGTGACAACCACCGTTACAAATGGCAGGCCTAGCAGCTTAGAGAAGGATCTTGATCTTTTCGCGTCGGTGGGATCAAACTCTGACTCCAGGAAGGTAAGTAGGGAACATCAGTGCTTGACAAAGCCTAGTTAGATGCTTGAAAGAGATGATGATCTGTGCTGAATGCAGCTGTTGCGCTTGTGCTGTCTCTGTCTCAGGTCACTGGCTCTATGCCAACATCTGGAAGTGCTGGTTCTGTTCCTGAAAACCTGAATCTCTTCCCTGAGCCGGGAGGCAAAGGGGAGGAAGTGGGGAAGAAGCAGCTCTCTAAAGACTCTATCCTGTCCTTGTACGGCTCTCAAACACCTCAGCTGCCTGCGCAAGGTAACAGATCTCAGAATAGAGCTGTTGAATGGCAGTACGCTAATTCAGAGTGGGTGGGGTGTCCCGATAGCTGACAAGCAAAGATGGGGGAATGTAGGTGGTCCTTCTTGAGAACTGGTGAGTAGCATAATGAGCAGCTTGGTCTGGCTGTCGTGGCCAAGTGAATGTTGTGGTAGTATCTGATTTGAGGGTCAGTATTTCAGCCCCTGACAATGAATGCAGGAGTTCTTCCCTTCACTCCTTCTCTGCCTTTTTCTAGGAGCAATGTTCATGGCCCCAGCTCAGATGGCATATCCTGCGGCAGCGTATACTAGCTTTCCGGGAGTAGCCCCTTCCAGCAGCATGATGGGAGGCGTGATGGCACCGTCAGTGGGAATGATGGCCCAGCCTGGAGCTGCAGGGGTGGTGACTCCCATGGCCATACCAGCTGGGTATGTGGGTAACGTGCAGGCAGCTGTCATTGGTGTCCCCAATGGGATGATGGCTGCGCAGCAGGCTGGCTACGTGGCTGGCATGGCAGCGGTTCCCCAACCTGTCTATGGTGTGCAGCCAGCACAGCAGCTTCAGTGGAACATTGCTCAGGTGAGGTGTGATTCTTCTGCTGACCCAAAGGTGGATGGAGGGCAGGGGAGGCACATGCAATTAAACCTAGCCTGTTGCTGGAAGACTCCAGTGCTTTTATAGCCTGGCTCCTGGGGTTGGGTGAGGTCTGCTGACGCTGCAGGCAAACTGAGGGATCGCAAAGGAGTAACTTGTTCAGAGGTCTCAGTGCTTGGTGGAAAACAAAAGTCAGTGCAACATCAGCTAAAATGAAAACTTCCTCAGCTTGCTAGACGGGCATACACCTGAGAAGCCAGTGACTTCTGTTCACCGTAACTCTTTAGAAGAACTTGCTTAAGCCTGTAATATGTCGGGGAGCCAGAGTTTTGCCTTTGACTGCTGTGGGCTGGCAGTCTCTTTGACATAGCCTTGACTTCTCTCCTTTCCCCTTTGCAGATGACCCAGCAGATGGCTGGGATGAACTTCTATGGAGCTAATGGCATGATGGGATATGGACAGTCAATGGGTGGAGGAGGTGCCCAGGGAAGCAATCAGTCCCTCAGCACTCCGATGTGGAAATGATCCCTTGCGTTGTGACCATTTTTGCCTTCTGTTCTGTTCTTCAAAACTGCTCCATGAGACATTCAGGGTTTTTCTTTCTGGCTGGCTGCCCAGCCTGAACCTCTTTCCATAACTGAGACCCATCTCTGCCTTTTCACTGTCAGACATGGTGAAACCTCAGTGATCAGAACATGAGCTCCCCTGTATTTAGCACAGTCAATGCACACTTCTGGGGTGGACCCCCTCCTTGCACAAACCTCCACTAATGCTTCTGGGTAGCACTTAATGTCCTGCTGGGTATCTTAGCAGAGGTGTGACTGAGGAACTTGGGAGATCTGTGCTTAATACTGCCTGTAAGGTCAGGCCTTTTAAGACTCACTTAAACTCTAGTATTAGTAGGGGTTTTGGTTAGCAGAGGGGTGGAAACATTGTTTGGTGCTGAGGAACTGGATTTTAACCCAAGCCCAGGGGCAAGCAAGCCTTGCTACCTCTTCCCTTGAGTGGAGTTTTCTGGAGCTGAGGCCTCGCTGTGCTTGGCTCGCCAACCCTCATTGGAACCAAAGTCATTTTGAAGACCCCTTTCCCTCCCCCCGTGAGCAAGCAGGATTCTCGCACAGTGTGGGGGCAAGCTGTTTGGAATGTGAAACTTGCACTTCAGAGTGGCTTTTCTGTCTAATGTGTGGTATTGATGTATTTAACTTTTAACAATCTAACTGAGAGTTAACTTATCAAGGGCTGAGAGCCCACTGCAAGTTTTCTTACACTTTTAAAATGACTATGACATCCTAATTTATACTTTTCATATTTTTTTGGTCCTGTGTAATCCTGGTACCCGTTTCTGGCTAGCTTTTGACATTTTAATCTAGGCATAAGAAGTGGGTGGGTCAGATTTCTTTTCTCATCTTCAGTAGAACACAACTGCTTAAACTCATCAGCGTGAGCAAGAAGTCAGACTTCTGTGGTCTACTTTATCCTGTGTATATGTAAATTCCCAAATAAAATACTGCAGTGAAACCTCAACTGACTTACCTTGTTTTTAAACAGCATGACAGATTGTGCTAAACACTGCTGCCATTGGTGTGAGTTGTTCACTTCAGGTGTGGGGATTTGGAGCCTTGCATCCAAATCAGACCAACTTGCAGGGCTGTGTCCCAAATGTCAGGCGAGAATAGTGTTTGCCTGAAAGCTAAGGACTATCGGCACACAAAGAACCGGGCTCAGCAGAGGCAGAATCAGGTCAGTTGACACTTTTATATACAAGAGAGACTCACAGCTTTGGGATGTGGGTAGATGCAGCGTTCCTGCAGCTGTGGCTGCAGGGAGAACTTCAATTATTAGGACTGCAGCTTTACGCTAATGTTCAATGAAACTTGACCAAGGCCTATGAAAAGGTAAATTTTAAGCTTTTACAAAAAGCGGTAACAGGCTGGAGCATTTAGGAGTCACCTAAAGAACAGATATGAAGGGCAGTTTTCTTTAGGCTTGTGGGTGGCCTTGTGCAGCTGCAGGGGAGAGAGCTCAGCTAATTGTATGAGCCTTGATGGTACTCTGCTTGCATATTAATTATGGTATTTCTTTCCTCAAGTCAAAACCTGCTCCTGTTGGAAAAAAGAGGGTTTATTCCTCTTCCCCTCCTCTCCAGCATATCTGGTTTGGTGAGGGGGGAGGGGGGGAGGCTGGTTTTTTGGGGGGTTGGGCTAGATGTTTTGAGAACCTCAATTCAAGCACAGAAAAAAGTTTTCAGGCTGGCTTTAATCATCTTCACTTGCTGCCCCAATACTGTACATGCAGGTACAAGCCAATGAAAATGTGACTACTTCAGTTTTTTCCTCCTTGGGAAAACTGGCTAAGAATATTTTACAAAATAGCGTGCACGCTCACAGCCATCAGTCCTGCTGCATATAAACCACAAAAATACAAGAGTTTTACATTAAGAAAGACCACACACATATAAAACATTACATAACACAGGTATAAAATTGCCATTTGCTTTTTTAAATCTATTACCGTTCTCAAGTATCCATCACAAGCCCATCCCCTCGTCTTGAACATGGAACTGGGGCTTAAATGACCCCGTAGTTCACCCCTCTGCGGCATTTATTTTAAGGTGGAGTTGTTAAACTTGCGAATCTGTCATCAAAGCAAAGTTTATCACAGAATACAAGTGGGCTAGTGAAGGCAGCCAAGTTGGTTCACAAATGCAATCGCATCCTGGCTTCCAAAAGTACAAAGCTACCCAGGGTGAGTGTGTCAGTCCTGTACGAGTTCTGCACCTAACTCTCCTTTTCCCCTTAGCTAACGGATGCACACAGAAGGGTGTAGGGTTGATGTGTGCCACGCAAATGGTGAGATGTCTGCTACCTTTTTCCTTAAGAGACTGAAGGCTAAGCTCATAGTAGCAATTAACTTGTGGCTGACGGAGTTCTGACAACTTCCCAATCTAATGGGACTCTCTTGGTTTAGGTAATTCTTTTCAATGCAACTTGTTGGGGACTTTAGGATGGACGATGTGAAGTAGCATAGTTTTCTGTGTCCTTGCTTGGTGTATCGCTTTCGTATGATGCACCCCTGTCAAGATACTCATTTTAGCCTTCTGAAGCAGCCACCTGGAGAAGAAGGGCTATGGTTAGAAATGACTGGCTGGCTTGAGTTGTTCTGGGCGCATCTCTCGTTGCCTCGTACCTTTAACGATCTTGGACCTTTTTATGCCCCCTCATACTTTCTAAGGGGCTAATGCAATTTAAAAGGTATGGGCTGTGTTTAAAGATTTGTAAGGTATAGGTGAAATCCCTCATGTGTCTTGTTTGAGAATATAAATTCTGAATTTTTTGATAGGATGAATGCTTCAGTTTGGGTGCTTCTAAAAAATCCACTGGTGCTTTTCTCTGTGTGCTTGGTTTTGGTTTTTTCTTCCTGGTGCTGTTAGTAATCAAATTCAAGGACAAACTTCTATTCTTGGAGCTGCTACTTTACCAAGTGTTGTTGTTAAGACAGATGTGTGTGTTTTTACATTTGAGGTATAAACTTCGGAGATTAATGACAGATTCTTGAGGCCTGGATAATATCTTAAATGGTCCAGGTGCTTGTTCATAGCTTAATTTTGAGGCGGGGAGTAGGACAACATGATGGGGAAGATTGTTTAGTTTTAACTGCATGAAAAGATCAAGCCCTTTTAAGAAAACAAGGCCACCAACTTCAAAGTGCTAACATTCAAGAGGCATCCGCTGCCAGGGTCCCTGGCTAGTTGGGTACAAGGAGGGGAGTGCTGCTCCGTCCCGAGGCCCTCTGACATTGAGCATTGCTTCACAGTTCTCACTGCAAGTGTTAGGACAAAGTTCCCTTTTTTTAGCGAGTACTGGGATCTGGCAGATATATACAGACGGCGATCCTGTTAGGAAATCGGATCAACGTTCCGTACCTGTCCTCCTGCTGGAGGGACACCCTTTCTGCCTACTCCTGAGGCCCCCTCTCCAGCTGCACTACAGGCAAAAGCTTTAGTGGGGGTTTAGTGCCCCTCCAAGAGCAGCAGCACTGTCCTCAGCTTGTCGCATCGGAGATGCTCGCCTCCTTGCCAGCCCTTTGTGGGAGGGGAGGACTGTTGGGGGAGCAGGACTGCAAACACCCGCCTGTGTCGGGCTACGGGGCTGCCTTTGGAGCGCCGTTTATCTACATGCTTTTTAACAGGAGAGATGAAAGGGCGCACGTACTGTGCAGCCGAATCATGCCTCCTCCCAGAGAAGCACTCTGGCCTCTTGCTTCCCATGCCCTTTAGCTCGACCATCGATAGTGCAAGTGCTAAACGAAGGGGAGGTTGGGCTCGCAGGAGCCAGCATGGGAGCAGGTGGTAAATGCACACCCCATATAATTGCTCTTCATTGCACAGTTACAACAAAAAATAACCTGAATGTGGTAGAGTGCACTAACCTCTGGTTCTTAAAAAAAAAAAAGAGAAAAAGGGGTGGGGGGGAAATGAGGTATACCAATAATCGGAGTTCTAGACAGGCACAGCGGTCACACCAGCTCTTGGGTCTTGGTGGCAGCTACTAAACCAAGCTGCTTGCTCCTGGATTCCTAGATGCTGCTGTGCTCCGTTCTGGTGTCTGCGCCGGAGGCAGATGATCAGGGTTAAACAGTGTGGCGGTTATTCAGACAGCAAGACAAACACTTAGGCCCTTTACTGTACATTTTTCCAAGTCTACTTTTAAAACCTAAATCTTCCCCAAATATGGACCAGCTCAGTTAAGGTGAGCATTATTGTCACATCTGGTCACTGAGTCTGTTCTGTATAACTTCAGCTGTGTTACACATAGCACATCTTTACCCCACCAATTCCAACCACGCTTATTGCAGACACTTCTTTTTCCATAGGAAGTTTTTCTGCAGCCTTTCAACCTTCTCTTCATCTCATAAACATAAGAACGCTTGCACCTCTAACAACCTGCCAAGGGTTGGGGTGTTTTCTATGCTTGTGAACATGAAGTAGAAGGAAGACTTCCAGTTGAAACAGCTTTGCTAGAGAAACATTGGAGCGGGCTGTCATGCCTTTGGCACATCACAGGATGCAAACCTTGCTTTTACTGAAGGTAATTTTACAGATCTGTCTGGAGGCATGAAAACCCGAAGGAAAGCAGAGCGAGCTCTTAATATCTCTTCCTGTCTGTGATGCAAAACACATTTAGACTTTGAATTCAGCCATCAAGAAGAACAGTGCCTGAACACTGTCTCTTGACCTTTAAAATGCAGTTATTTTCCAAATCAGTAACCAAATGCACACCCTTTAGGAAGTTTACAGATGTGCATTGTCCAAGCTTTTCACATCAATCTGGGAAGAAGTGTCTGGGTCAACTGCAAGAAAATAGGAGGTGGACTCTTTATGCCTGAAAAAACATCACCGGTGACGTGTTTATAAATGGTCTTACATCAGTAAAGACCCTTAAATTGTACTCACTGCTGCTAAGTATTTGCAAGCCCACTTAAACAAGCGAAGGTATTTAAATGTACTAAGTCCTCTCACGTGCACCGATGTGCGCAAACACGTACAAATACAGGCTTGGCTTTTTAAGTCTCATCGCTGCTAGAGCAGCCACATAAGACGGTGAACAGGAGCAATTCCCTATCAGCGAAGGGAATCCTGATCCCACTCCTGTGGGAATTTCCGGTCTCGTATTTGCAATCGAGAGCTACATCTGTAACTGTTTCTGGAGGAAAGGTTTTAAGAGCTGGAAAAGGTGGCTGTGGAGGGAATACTTCCCCCCATTTCAGTTGCTCTGTGGCATTTTCCAAAGCCCCTTCATAGGTTTAGTTTTCTGATTGCTGGCCAGGTAATTGTTCTGTATCTCACTTGATTTCAGGAAAACTATGTCTAAGCATCCTCTCCCCACGCTTTCAACGTGCTACCACGTTGATGAAACAGGAGCTAATTTCTGATTGAGCCCAGAAGCCTGGCCCACCTCCTGGTGCCCTAGAAAATTTTCACTCAACTTTGGCAAATAAAGCCTTTTCCAGGCTTGTAGAAAACCCAGGGATAACTGAGGCCTGGGCATGAACTCATATTGTGTTTTCTGTGCTTTGCTGCATGGCCGTGACTTGTTTTACTAGTGTTTGGGGGATGTTTAAGTATCGTTTCAAGGCTATTTTGGCAAAATCAGTCCTTGTCACTCAAGTAGGGTGCCTCGCTTCTGACACCAGCATCTACTGTCGGCTGTGCTATAGTAAGGTCTTCTGTGTCTCAGGTGGTTGCTGCGTGCTACTTGCTCCTCACTTACTGCTGGGGGTGCTGGGTATAAAACGGGCTGCAAAGCTGATTCAGTTTAATATTAATTATTCTTTCTAGGGGAAAATATCTGAAAAGTCAAATGGTGTGAATTTCCTTTCACAATGGAAGGTGGAGGAAAGAGAGGAAATAACCTAACACATAACACCTAGTCAGTGCAGCCACCTTTTGCAAATCATATAGTACATTAAAAAAAATGCCCTTTGTAATGAAACATTCCCCCAGAAAAAAACCTGGAGTCCAGAAGCTTGTGGTTTTTCTGGTGTGTTGCATGTAGAAAGCAACTGGGTGTCTTGGCTTCTTTGTTCGTGTTGTTCGAGGATGGAAAACATTTAACGTATGGTCTCACGCATTCAGAAATGAGAAGTTGCTGATGTTGCAATGTAAATGTGGCACACTTCGGTCTCTTCTCCCATTTTAGTTTTTCCACACAAGTGTAAGGTGGGTCCGGACCCAGATGCTTCCCCAGAGAAGCGAGTACCAGCTCCCTGGGGGGACCTGGCCACATAGTGCTGAAAGCAAAGAAGTTAAGGTCTTGGTGGATTTCAGTTAGTCTAGTGAGTAAGTGACAATCATTTGAAGTCACTGGCTCGGCGCCTCCACCTTGCCAGTCTCTCAATGAGCAGGAGGAATCGTTCCCACAAACCCATCACGTTGCAGCAAGCGAGAATACACCACTGAAGAAGAACTGGGGTGCAGTTTGTTCTGATGTTAGCTACGCTGTTACCCTCCAATGCATCCTCAGTCTATCGATGATAAAAAATAAGCCAAAGTATTTGGGGTTTCCCTGTTCCCTGGAGTACCCAGGTGTGCCTTCCAGATGATAGTTCTTTTCTCTGGATTTCCCATGTGCCAGCAAGGGCAGGTTTTTCAACTGGTGCAGAGCCAGTGAGCGTTTTGCTAGACCTCAGGCATCTGCTGCTGTGGGTGCGTGTCCGGCTGTCCCGGTGTTCCTGCTGCTCTTCATCCGCTTCTGTTCTCTGCCTCGAGAAAAGCGTTATGTTGCTCATGGAGAGGGGGAGCAGTAAAGCTCTGCGGCTCGCTGGAGAAATTTACAGCCAGCGAGCTCTCTGCTGGAAGGGGAAGGGGGTGGGATGCCATCTCCACACCAGTAAGCAGAAAATACCTGCAGAGCTCCCTGCTCTGCCCACGCTGCTATTCCATTTCCCCGTGGACGTGGTTATTGTCCCACCACAGGCAGATTTTTCATTTTTCCGTTAAAACAGAGTTGGTAAAGCAAAAGCAAATAATGTTAGCTTGAAGGAGCAGAAAGCTTTTCCTCTTAAGATGCCTTCCCTCACGTATAGTCAAAAATCCAGCACGCCAGGGCAGAGAAAGTTTAGCCTCATCCAGGCATCACTGACCTCATGTAACTGCTTCGTGCTCTGGAAGGGACATCATGTTCAAACCATTGTTTATGCCTGTTTCAGTAGTCAGGGCACCAGGTTTGCTTCCTCGATCCGCTTGAGACTGTTAGTGCATCCCACGGTCCTGTGCATCACCGTTCAGCACGAGCTCAGAAATCAGTGCGTATTGCTCGAACAAGCACTTACCGCTCTACCAGATGAGGATTTAATCCTTTACAAGGTGGGCACTGGGGTCCTGAAGCAGACCCCTCTCCAACCCCGGTCAGCAGCATCCAGCCCATTCTCTTCTCGGAGGTCTACAGTGATTTTGATTTGGTAAAGATCCAAAGTCCATGATGGCAGCTGAAATTCCTTGACACGATGTTGCTAAAATCGTGGTGGTGTCGGGTAAACCAGGTGCCGAGCAGTGGAGTATTGCTGACCCCCGGTTTTGGGTTTGTGGAGGGGACAGCTTCATCACAACAGTCTTTTCCTTCAGGTTTGGTTTTGTTCCGTTGTGGCAACAGGTTCGAGCTGGTTCATCATTCCTGGTGTCACCAGGAGAACCACGGGTTGGTTTTGTTGTGCTCTGTGCATTGTGAAATTCTCTGCTTTGCCAAGAAATCATTGTAAAAAAATCCCAGCTGTGCTGTGGGTTGATTTGTGTTAAAGACTGAAGGTCAGAGCCATCTGGTCGGCAAAAATTCCCCATTAACCTTTTGTCCTCTTCCAGTCTTAAGACTGCTCATCTTTTGGTGTGTTGGTTTTTCGTCTCTCTTTTGGAAACTGATCCTTCAGGACAGTCATTGTGTTAAGTATATTTTTATGAAGAAACCAGAGTTTCTAGTGGTGTCTCCCCTGAGTATTTTCAGCAAATTTCATTAGGCACCTTCAAAAAAAGCTTCCGTAATTCTCGGTTTTGCTACAAGAACTGGTCCCTCGGGGGGAACCAAAATGCTGCTTTAAAAACAAACAAACAAAACATACAAACAAAAAACCCAAAACACTCATCCCGATAATAAATTCAAAGCATCTAGTCCTTTGTTCGTAACCTCTCCATCACCCTAATTCCAGATCAGCAGAAGATGCTGTTGAGATGTTCCCCTGTAGCGTACCAACAAGTCGAGAGTTAGAGAAAGGTGCATCCTGCTGCGGGGTCTGGCAAACCCTCTGCTCCTGCTTGAAATTCAAGTATCGAGGAGAGCATCCCAGACCCGAGGAGAGCATCCCAGACCTCGAGCTGGCCCTCGCGGGAGGAAGGGGCTGGGAGGCAGACGATCAACCGGCATCACGGTACTCCTGCTCCGTCGGGTCACCTTCTCCTGACTCGAATTTTCACGTGAGGCATCACAGAGCTTATATTTTGGGTCTTGCTTTGGCCATACAAGACCATGGTTGGTGGTGAAACACGATGATAAGACCAGCGTATGCTTAGGTGAGGTGAGTGCACCTTTTGCTGTTCTCTCTTGCTTTGGCAATGTCACTGGTCACAGGCTACATGCTACCGAAAAAAAAAATTTAAAAAAGAAGAAAAATGGCCACCAGAAGTGCTTGCTCAGTGTTGCAGGATTTGTGTCAGAAAACGAACAAATGGGAAGTGACTGGCAGATGTTTCCATTCAATCCGGAGTCTCTTAGATATTGCAGAGAGTGAGTGTGTTGTTAGCACGTGGCAAGCTACATAATAGGAGATGCTACATTCCTTGGAAAAAAAAAATAGTGCTGAGTTGGATTTTTTTCTGAGTTTTTTTTCTTTGAAAAGCTACCTTTTCCTCAGAGGCAAGGAAATGAAATCAAAGGAAAAAAAAAAAAAAAACAAAAAACCTCGTCAACATGCTGCTTGCAGCGGCGCTGAATGAATCAGACCGAGATGCTCTCGCTGGGTCAGGAGAGAAACACGTCGCTTCGATTCCTTTCCGATGGGGTGCGGGGACGAGGTGCGGTAACAGTCTTGGGATCGGTCGGCAGTCGCAGCCCTCAGTCTGCCTCACGGTGGGGAGGGGGTTTTTTGCTTCTCCTTCCCCCTGCCTCAAAACGCACAGCCCTCGCTCCGTCTCCAACGTCCCCCTCTGCGCCTTGGGACGCGTGCTCGGGGAGGAGCGTGTCGAGAGCAGGTTTGTTTCAGGAAGGAGATTTAAANNAAAAAAAAAAAAAATAGGACAGGATATTTACAGCTATCCACTAACAGTGTTGGTAGGTCAGGACGTCTCCTTTCCCCTCCCGGCCTCTCCCACCAACCTGCCGCCTACGGGCAGGAGGGGCTGGTGGAACTCTCCAGGGAGGACTGGGAGAGGCGGCGCGTCAGAGGTCCGATGCTGGAGTCAGCCAGCGAGGAGGTGGGGAAGAGTTTGTACCAGCCCGCGACTGCGCTGGAGAGATCGAGCTCCTCCAAGATGATCTGGGCCATGCCCATGAAGCACTTGTGGTCCATGCGCCCGTAATCTCCCCAGACGATCACCTGCGGGACAGAGAAGGTGTCAGGGGAGCTGCACCGCTCGCCGGCTCGGAGTTTTGGGGAAAACAGCAACCTCAGCGTGCCCGGCCGGAAAGGACCTGCCGCGGTTGGGGTAGGAAGGCTGCAGTCTGAAGGACAGCAGAGAGGATGCTGACTTTCTATGCCCTGTCCTTGCTCCCCTAATCCCTCCCTGTCCCCAAGTATCTGTGCAGGGAGTACATCACCTGCAGGACTTTGCCCTGGGGGCTCTCCTCGAAGAGCAGAGGCTGCTGGTACGACGGGTCACAGGTTTTCTTCACCACCTTGGTCTTCTTCTTGGCGAGACAGACGCCGTTCTCCAACAGGTAAACTTTCACGTAGGTGGCTGTGTTGGAAAACGGGCGAGAAACAGTGACTTGGAGCAGGCTCCTGTGATGGTCCTGGCAGAGTGCCCTTCTCCATCACCCCCCCTCCATCCCTGACCCGCTCCCTCCCCAGCCACCTACCAGGGATGGACTTGGAGCCCATCTTCGGTATAAGTCCCCTCGCCTGGATCACCTCCACCTCCAGCTGCCCGTTCCGGTCAGCCATGCCGACGTGGACATCGCCTAGGCAGAGGGACGAGACGTGCTCAACACCCTCCCCGATGGCCACCTCCCACCGGGGACGGCCGCAGCCCTGTGTCCTCACCAGCTCCCCCTTTTGGTGCTGCCAAAAAGCAGGTGGGAGAAGTCATCTCCGGGGCCGGCAGCCCCTTCACCCCCCCTACCACTGCCTGCTCCCCCATCCTCAGCACCCAGCGCTCAAGCACACCGAGCATCCTGCCACCGGGTGTGTGATTTATTGTGAATTTGGAGGAAGGACAAAGCCGAGCTGATGTGAAGATGCTTGGATGTGAGTAACGGAGAGAGAACTGGGTGACAGCCCCCTCCTCCCCAACCTCCCTGCCAGCTCCATCCCACGGCAGCCTTGCAGGGCGATTTTTTTTTCCCTTGTGATGGGAAAAGGGGCTGGGATTAACCGTGAGACCTCGGCAAGAGCAGGCGAGGCTGGGGCAGGAGGGGTCGGTGACTGAGCACCCCAGCAGCCTCCAGCCCCCATCTCCCTGGGGCACTTCACCAGGGTCCTTCCCCGCTCCCTGTGGAGGGGCATCTGCAGGAAAAAAACGCGGCCGGGTGCCTCTTGAGTTTGGTGTGAAGTTTTTCTCCCACTTACGCGGTCCTGCTTGTACGTACGTATGTCCCTTGGCCGGTGGGTCCCCGTCGCTCGCTGCCCTGTGGCCCTGGGAGGGGGAGTGGGGACAGGGAAGGGGCGAGCTGATGTCCCAGCGGGGTTTAATAGGAGCGAGATGAACCTGGATGTTCTCAAAACACACTTGGCATTTCAACAGCAAGTCAGGGCCAGCGCCGGGGGCTGCGCGAGGAACTGGCCGGCAGGAGAGGACCAAGCCGATGCCACAGCAGGGGAACGGCAGGAGCCGTAGGGATTCGGCATGCCGCGGCCGCTGCGGGACCTCGCCCCAAGGGAAGCCGATGTTGTCCCTTCCCCGGGAAGGTGGGCAAACCCAGCGGGGTCCAACTGCCCCCCTTTCCCTTCCCTCCCGCTGGAGTTTATGCGGGGCCAGCAGGACGAGGTCCCTGTGCCGTAAGGACTGGGGGTCAGGATGGGGGACCCTGGTTCCTGTAGCCCCCACCCCAGGGCAGCTTTTCCCGTTCCCAAGAGCTCCAGCTCCTCAGCAGGACACGGGGCAGACTCCTTGGTGTGCCCTGGGAGCAGCTGGGGACACGCTGCTGCTGGCTGGAAATTCAGACTTAGGGTGCAACCTTCTATAGCCATTTTGGACTTAAAAGGGAAAAATGGAACAAAATGCCGTTTTGTTGGGTCCCCTCTGCAGCGGGATGCTCGGAGGAGCTGATGCACAGCGGGGGGCAGAAGAGGCCTCAGGAAAAGGCAGAGCTGCTGCTTTCCCCAGGGGGTGTCCTGCCCTGAGCCCTGCACGGGACATTCCCTCCCCTCGTGGAGCCGACAGCGGGAGCAGCAAGGGAAGGCCAGAGCATCTGCAAGCCATGCACCAACCCGGCACGTGCTCGGCAGCAAGGGATGCTGCCGGAATCGAGCCTGACCCCCAGAACCAGTGCCCACTTTCCCACCCGCCGCCGCCACCGCAGCCCCGTCCCTCTTGCTGGAGCATCCTTTTGCCCTGCCCAGCCCAGCACCGGGCAAGACGCAGCCCTTGCTCTGTGGGGCTGGAGATGGCATCCCCCGCCCCGGGCAGGGACCCCCCCCTCGGCCGGCACTCACCCATCGGCGGGGTGGCCAGCGTCTGCCGCCCCACCAGCTGACCCGGCCCCAGCCCGTCGAGGAAGTCACTGAACTGGCTCTCGGCGCCCAGCCGGGTCGTGGGGAAGATGAACCTGCCAAGGAGAGCAAAGGGTTTTCGTGGAGCATCGGGCTGCCGGGTCTCTCAAGCGAGATCCCCCCGGGAGCTCGGGGCGGGGGGTTCCCATCCCCAGCTCCCGTCCCCCCGCGGTGCCTTACGTGCCGTCGGAGCTGTTGCTGTTGGTGCTGCCGTCGGTGGACTCGCGGCTGCCTTGCCGGGTGACCCTGGTCCTCATCTCCACTGCGATGCCGGTCTCCGTGCTCCTCCGGATGTTGCTGCGTAGCTTTTTGGGGCCGCCCTCTGGAAGCCGAGACAGGGGGTGAGCCCGGGAAGCGCTCGCTGCCCCTGGGCCCTCCTGCGGGACAGGCGTCAAACCAGACAGAGGAACCGGGTGCCGCGCACAGCCAGAGCCTCCCCGCCGGCTGCTCCCTGCCTTCCTTCGGTACGTTATTCACTGTGACTTACGCAACCTTTCCCTGGGGATGAAATCCTGCAGGACCCCTCACGGGCACATGTCCCAGTGCCATGCACACGGTGCTGGAGAGCCATGGACTGCCCGTGCCCCCCGCCACCATATACCAGCCCCGTCTCCCCACAGCCCTTGCTCAGCACCAATGCTATCGTGCCTTTGCATGGCTGAGAGCCCCACCTGCACCTCAGCCATCTCCCCCACGTGCTGAGATCTGCCAGACTCAGCTCACATGTGCTGACACCATCCCAGCCCACCTCCCGGCCTCCAAAATCCCCAGGGCCCCATCGACATGTGCCGATGTCCCTGTGCCACAGGGGACGGGCACCTCCAGTGCCGCAAGCGGGCGCAGCCCCCGCACTGACTGGTGTCTCTGTTTCTCCAAGCTGTTACACTGTCCCCGCCGCCACGTGTCCCAGGTGGTGGCAGATGGCAGGAGGAGGAGTGTGGCACGAGCATCCACCCCTGGCATCGCCGGCAGGCCTGGCACTGCCGGTAGCCCTGGCATCGCCGGCAGCCCTGCTCCTGCCACAGTAGCATGTGTGTGTCGGCACCACGCCACGGCTGCTCCTGGGTGAGGCAGGTTTGTCCTGCTAATTCGGGGCTGCCCCTGTGGAAGCGTTTGCCTGATCCTGGCAGCCCCCGTGGAGCGGGCACTGCTCCCCTGGGCACTGGCAGCCAGGAGGGTCCCGGTCCTGCCGTCCCCAGGTGCGGTTCTGCCTGGCTCTGGCACTTTTTGCTTGGCTTTTGGGGATGATTATACCCCTTCAGAAACACCTCGGATGTGCAGGGCTGGAGGGCTCCAAATTAACTCCTCTCTTTATAGAACATCTCCCAAATCACAAAATGCCAACAAGAACCAGAATAAAAAAGCAATAACTAGAGAAAAAGCCTGCACTAAAATGAGCTTTTTGCTTCTCCTGCCCTTTAAAAAGCTATTTTAAGCATTTAAATATTTCCCAGAGCCAGACCGTTTGACAAGTCCTTTCTTCGAGTTCCCTCCCTCCCTCCCTGCCCACAGCCGGGACTGGCCGTTACTGGTGGGGGGACACTGAGCCCAGACCCCCCCAAGCAGGCAGAGCTCTGGCAACATCCCCGTCTCAGATTTGCAAACAGGTTTGGCACCTGGAGAAGTACCGGTGTGCCAGGGGGGCTTTACAATGGGCTTTTTTAGGTGTCTTCATCAGGCACAGGCAGCTAGAGCATTGCTTTGGGCAGCCAGGAGCATGCACCTCTCCTAAAAGCAAAGGGCCAAGCTGGGGGGGCTGGCAGTGCTGAGGGGGGCCACGGCAGCTCACCGGTCTGGTTGAGCTGCAGCGTGCTCTTGCTCCACTGGGACAGCCCCACGATGGCCACCATCTTGGCACCCAGGCTGGAGCGCCTCTTCTTGCTGGCGGTGATGGTGACGGAGTCGGCGCTGCCCCGCGCGCTCTTCTCGATGTTGTACATCTCACCGCTGATGCTGGAGCTGCGGACGACATTCCTGGCCGCCGAGGAGCTGGCATCCCCGTTGAACATGGTCAGCCGCTCGTGCGCTCACCAGCCCCGGTTCTGCTGGGTGGGATCAGCTGCGGGGGGGAAGCCGGGGGATGTGTCAAGGCCAGCGACGCTGGGCGGTGGCACTGGCCATGTCACTTCAGTCGCACCCGGAGCAGCCCCGCGGGGATGGACGGTCCCCCAAGGCACTTACAAAGCCATGAAATACAGGTGGCACAACCCATCGGGACCATTTTTCCCCACCCGTCGGGGCAGGGGCTGGCGCAGGGTGCGGCGAGGGAAGGGGTGCAGGACCCCCTCCTGTGCAGCCGGCCCATGGGATGGACCCACCAGCCCTGCCCCAGCACCCCGTGGGACCCAGGCAGCCCCTGACGTCCCAAAGCGACCCACCGGTGGGCAGAGGGCTCGGTGCGTCACCAACCCACCTGGCTTGGGAGTAGGAGGGGACCCTGAGGCTTGGGGACAGCCCCGACCACCCCCGCTGAAGGTGTCCAAAATTGCAACCAGCAAATTTCCTCCCACGCGTCTCCTTCTCTGAACCGCGGCTGCAGCATCCCTACGTGCTGCTCTGGGCATGCCTCTGCTCCACCCCGAGATGGCTGCCTGCCACGGGGGCTGGATCCGGCTC
This sequence comes from Pandion haliaetus, assembly GCA_013401275.1. NCBI lineage: Eukaryota > Metazoa > Chordata > Aves > Accipitriformes > Pandionidae > Pandion > Pandion haliaetus. Next base: position 18,891 of record VYZV01036190.1, on the reverse strand, counting down.
CAGCCCTGGCCCAGCAAACTGCACCGGGCTGCTGCTGGGGTCCACCGTGAAGCCCCGGCAGCAGACGGTGCCTGGAGGGGCCCCACAGATGCGCTGAGGGTGCCGGGGTGTTCGCTGGCGGCAGAGGCTGCGACGCAGCTGCCAAACCTCCCGCATGGTTCCTGCCTTCCCTTTCCCATGAATATTTAAACTCCAGCGGGATGGGAGCATCCATCTTCCAAGGAAAGGTGAATTATTAACTCCAGGCCAAGTGAAGCCACTTTATGATAATGGATGGAGGCAGCGCCTGGAAAAATATTTCTCTTTCAAGAGAGAGAGACAGCCGCAAACGCAGAGAATAAGTTATGGCTGGGAACAGGGGAGTGGGGAAAGGCGGGTGGCTTCTGCTGCCTCTTGCCATCAGGGGAAGGAGCTTCGCAGGGGCACGGTTGGGCTGAGACCTGACAGGAGCCGCGGGCTCGGCTCCAGCACTGCTGAACTGGTGGATTTATCAATTACAGAAGGGATGCAAACAGGGGCAAGTGGGCAATTAGTCATTAACATCATTAATGAGCTCCCAGAGAGCAGCAGCCGTCCCACGTTTCCCTTCTGGCTGGTGTTTTCCTCCCCTGCTCTGCCCAGGCTCCCTCGGCTGAGTGTGTGGCAGTGACCCATCGCTCTCACCCTCCTCTCCTCACACCCAGCGGTGCTTGTTGCTGAGCGGGACCCCGGCACAGCTGCTTGCATTTGGCAAGATTTGGGATGTGCCGTGACCATAGCACATGCTTTCCCTCATGTATGCATGTGGGATTTTCTGCCCTCGCCGCTGAACAGACGCTTCCACGAGGGCTCAGGCTGCTTGGATGAAGCCGTCGGCACCAGGCGAGCACCAGCTCCGCAGCCTGGAGCCACCCCGGAGTGACCATGTGCCAACGGGAAGCCGAGATGGGCGAGAGCAGCCAGCAGCGCTCACCCTACACTCAGCATCTGCTCGAGGAGGGGTCGGGTCTGAGCCACTACCTTTGGGACCTCCGGGATGAGCAGCTTCCGATGCTACCCACCGCTCTCCAGGAGCCCTCTGGGCTCCAAACCTGCTTCGGCCGCCCGCAGGGGCTGGCGTTTCTCTTAGGGAAGCACCTGCTGCAAGGAATGGATCCCACCCAGTTCCCCGACCGCAGTCCCAGTGCACCCTCTGTCGCATGCCGCTTCCCTTCCTCGTGCCTCAGTTTCCCCACCTGCAAACCTGACGTTAGACTGTGCCTAAACAAGTGCACATCCCTTTGCACGAGGGCTCAGCCGGGCACAGGGCCCAGCTCAGGCCTCTCCACGTGGCTTTACGGGTGAGAAAAGCTGTGGCACAACCGAGCCCCGTTATTTGTATGGCCAGGAAAACACAAAAGGCTCGTGCTGCTGTTCTCCCCGCTCAGCGCTTCAGCCGCCAGGAGAGCACCAGGCTCTGGTGGAAGCAAATTAGATCAGGAGAGCGCAGCGCTAATGGTATCACTTCCAATGCAACGCACACAAGGATAATCCACCGCAAAGGAAGCGGAGCACACACTCCTCAGCTCAAAGGAAGGATTTTCTTTACCCTGCCCTTAATTTTACCCCTTATCTCTTTTCACAGTCCGCTTCTGGCCTCTGCAGAGAGCGGGTGCCAGACAGGGAGATCGGGGAGGTGCCCAGTGCTCGCTGCTGAGATGAGCTTGGCCGGAGACCGTGCCTGAGCACTGGAGCCCGCGGCTCCCACCACGGAGCCGGCCTCAGCACCGCGACAGCATCCTCGGCTGGCACAGGCAGCCCTGATGCTGCATCTGCCCCCAGCAGTGGGTGGGGGATTCAGGGAATGGCACNCCACCCCCTGCTCTGTATTTTATTTATTCTCTATATTGCAAAACACCAGGATTCACAGAGCAAAAGACTGCAACGCTCCAGCACGATCACATGCAAGCCCCCTCCTTCCCTGCCATGGAAACACATCCCTGAGCCGACGGGGTGGGGGGCAGTGCCCGCAGCCCCCACCAGCGCTTACCACCGCCACGCACCCTCCTTGTGGGAAACGACAACCACCGCCGCGAGCACTGAGAAGTTCTCCAGTGAGCCAGCCCCGGTTCCCCCACGGGCTGGGATGGCATCAAGATGCCCGGAGCCACCGGGCACCGACTGAGCAACCAGGAGAGGTGTCATGGCTGTAGCATCCCCCCAACTGCTCCGCTGCTCAGCGGACACGCAGCCAGCGCCCGACGCCGATGCACAACGCGCAGACGAGCACGACCGGCTGGAAAACGGGTTCCCTGTTGCATTTCGATCGCTGCTGCGGCACAGGAGCCCCGGCGAGGCTGCCTGGGCTGAGCCCTGCCCTCCCCGCACTGGCAACCCAAAGGAAAAGAGGAGACGGAGGCATCTTACCGCCCTGCGCAGGTGGAGGAGGACTGGGCAGCTCTCCCTGCCGAGGACGCTCAGCCCCCCAGCCCCATCCCCGGCTGGAGACGGAGGGTGACGGGTCTGGTTAATCTTTAAAGGGTTCTGGAGAGCGGGGCTGTGCCGGAGCTGCTTCAGCATCTCCTTCAGCATCTCCATGGTTACATCGCTGACCCAGTTCTCCTCCCAGCCCCAAGCAGGGGCAGAGCGGTCCAGCAGGGTGGGATGCGCCTCGGTGGGGTGGGGGGCACCCCTGTGCCAGGCTTCGGGTGCCCAATGACCCCGCTGGGTCCCCCCAGCCAGGCGTCACGGACCTGCCGAGGGATGACAGAGCTGGGAAAAGTGGGGAGCAAGGCGGCAGGGAGGGTGGGGGGTTGCAGGCGACTCCAGGGAGCGGATGGGGCTGTACAGCCCCACTGCTGGTGCATCCCAGGGACCGGACGGCGCCAGGGGCTGCACGTGGCGAGGAGCAACCCCGGGGCTGCGAGGGTGCCCTGGCCCCAAATATCCCACTGAAATAGAAAGGAGGGGCAAAATAGTGATGGGAAAAATCGGGTGCTTTGGCAAAAGCTCTGGGGAAGGAGGGAGGAGCCCGGCGGGTGCCCCCGCACAGGGGGGGAAGGGGCCCTGATGGCGAGGAGGAGGAGGAGGAGGAGGAGGAGGGAGGTGATAAACGAGCATGGTGGGGCTGGCTGGGATGCTGCCTTGCCAGGAAAGGAGGCAGAGGGATTTTGGGGGCCGTCTGCTCCCTCAAAGCCCTCAAGGTGGGTGTCCTCAGGGAGAGAGGGAGTTGGAAAGCCCCAGCAGTGGGGCAGCAGGTCCTCTTGCCCCTGGGCTGCCCCTGCAGCCCCCGGCCCCCTGCACTGGGGCTGCGTCCAGCCTGGAGAGAGATCACTGAAATACTGCTGACGTCTGGAGCAGGTAGGCCCTAAAATCAGCACTTTTGGGGACAGAAAAGCTTGCTAGAGCTGCCGCTGCGAGGCCCTGCCAGTCCTGAGCATGGCACAATGCGCTGGGGCAAGCCACAGCAGTGCAGCTCGCAAGCTCCTTGTATTAGGAAGTAAGGCAAGGGCTTATTTCCCCTAAAAGTATTTAATTCTAATTAATTACTTCAGGTTTAATAGGCAGTTGCTCATATAAATTTAATTGCCCAGTAAGAGGTATAATTCAGTGCAGACGAGCTGAGAACTTGCAAGTAACTCCAGCTAGGAGTTAAGCATCTCGTTGCTCAGGCAGGTTATAAAAGTTATATTCTGGCTGAAACTTGCTGCAGGCACAGCATTAACCCTCCCGCACAATCTCCACAGGAAACAGAAACCTTGAAATTAAAGGATGGGTCCAAATGCGCTCCACTTGTAGGAAAAGCGGAGCTTAGAGGGGAGAAGTTTGGATGGGACCAAGCCGGGGCTGTGCTTGGGGATCCTGCAGGAGCAGCTCCTGCCCGAGGGGGCTCCAGCCCCTGCCCGTGCACCTGGAAAAAGGCCTCAGTGTTGTGCAAGCGAGGTTTAGCAAGCCTGTGCCTGGGAAGATGAAGAGGAGGAGGTCCACGGGGCAAAGCCCAGGGCATGCTCCTGCCAGATTGCTCCAGTCCAGATGATTCTCCAAAAGGCAAGTGCCTGCCCTTGGCTGGGAGCAGGAGGACGAAACACCGGAGCTGCTCAGCCATTCCATCCGGCGTTAGAGCTGCTCTCCGGGAGGGATGGCAGAGTAGCACCAGGAGCACCAGGACCTGCTTGTGTTGGCAGTGCCCTGGCACACAGGGCTCTGCCGAGAAGATGACCGTGCAGCCTGGTCTGTCTGCAGCAGCCGGAGGCTTTCCACCAGGATGGGAAGTGCTGGTGGTCGTAGTGTGGGTGAAGAGCTCGGTCCCCTGGACAGACCTGCCAATGGGATGGCGGTGACAGCGGCCAGTGCTGCGGCCTGGGGATGTCCCCAAAGGCTGAGAGATGGCTTCACGGAGACCAGTTCTTCCAGTGACCCAAGCAATGCATCACCTCTCTTCTGCGATAAGCAGTGGGATGGTATTCCTCAAGCCCAGGAGCAGGTCGGGTCTGAACAGCCTTTCTGCTCTTGGCGCTCTCCTCTGTGCTGCCATGCTGTTCCTGTGCACCGGGATGGACGGGGAGCACCGCTGGGACCCAGAGCAAGAGAGAACTGGAGCTGCTGCAGCTCTGAGTGTAGGTCTCCAGTGCAGCAATGACACAGAAGAACTGACTGTCCCATGCTGGAGCGTGCATCTTCCTCAGTCCCAGCTGTGTCCGCACCTCGGCCATGGTAATTCACTTGCCATCCCCATTCACAAAGCACGTGTCCATCTCCAGCCAGCCTGGTGCCGCAGCTCCAGGAGAAGTGATGCTCCTGGCAGACTGGATCTGTCCGGGAGCACCGGGACAGGGAACTGAACATCTCTGGGAGGGACAGGCAGGAACACGGCATCTTCCCACACCCATCTCGTGGCTGTCTTTCAATGGGTGGGGGGGACCGGTGTGGGAGCTGGGGGCACCCATGTCTGCACCTGCCTAGTGGCCTGATCTTGGGCTAAGCCTGCTCTTGAGATGCCAGGAGCCCAGGGCTGGTGCCCTGACCACACCGTCCCTTTCCCCCATGTCCCTGCATGACGTCTGCCGCTCAGTTAAATCAGATCTGTGCTGAATCCTGTTGTTTCCCAGGCAACATGAAAGAATCAGAGGAGCAAAAGCCACCCGGTGGGGCTGCGGCTGGGGGACGGCCAGCTCCCGCTGAGCCCAGCCTGTTGGGTTAGCTACCCAGCGAATGAGGGCTCATGGCACTGTGGCAAGCACCACGGCATCCCAGATGGTCCAGTCTCATCCCGCAGAAATGCTGCCTGGACCAAGCTCCTGCAGGGCAGAGCTCAGTGCCTCGTTGTTGGCTGCACCCTGATGCTGGTTTTGGCCATGATGGGCAGCTTGGGCGGGAGCAGGACCTCACTGGGGACATGCATGACCAGGCACACGGCCAGCGCCAGCAGAAGCCTTGGATAGCGTGATGCTGCAGCCACGCGGCCCCGAAAACTGGGCCACTTCCATGGGGAGGCACCGGGGACATAAGAAACCAGCCCAGGACCTTTGGTGGCCCATGAGATGGGTCGGGGATGGGATCACCTGTGCTCAGCCCCCAACGCCTGGCCTGGTGCTCGGGCAGTGAGGGCTTGCACCACCGTGATGGGACCGGGGCTGGTGCCAGTCCTCACCAGCACGGAGGGGCTGTGGAAAGGAGCTTTTCCCGTTACCCAGCAGCCGCTGCCTTCCCGGCTGCACGGCTCCGAGCTCTGCAATGCAGCTCACACCACTCGTCTGCTGTGTGTGAATCCCATCAATATTTCATGGAGCTGCTTCCTCCAGGGGAAGGACTGCTATCAGCTCTGGCTTTCTGCTGCTCCTACCAGCGCTCCTCTTCTTGCAGAGAACATCTGATTTCCTTCCACTGGCGGCCAGCACCCAACAGCCCCCCCTTTTGCTCCCCTTTCTGTATTAGCGAATATCGCTTTGCCTTTCAGGGGCTCTGTATCCCACATGGGCCAAGGGCTCTGAAGTCCCCTTGGGTTCAAACCCAAGTACTGACCATATTCTGCCCCTGGTCTCTTAAGCCAGTCTGCAGCAGAGGTGTCCAACGCTACAGCCCTGTGTTGGGCTCCCCAGGACCAAGCCGCCAGCCCCGCAGCTCCAGGATGGGCGACCAAACCCACCCACGCGCCCTGTGGCCGCCCCAGCTCCATGTCCAGCAGCAGGACAGTGAACGTGGCCCCGAGACAGGTTGGTGCCAGCAGCCCAGACCCTGTCTGACCTGGTCTGATCCACCCTGCCCAGCTGCATCCAGCCCGCAGGTCTGAGCTTCCTCCAGAGCCCAGCAGGAGGCAGGGGGTAAGGCAAGCTGTTTGCAGTAAAAGTTGCTTTTGAAATGCTAAGACTGCACTATTATAGCAAAGCTTCTTCAGGGATCAGCAGAAAACTTGCTTGCCATAGAAAGATTTCTGGGAGCCAGAGTGATGCCAAGAGACGGCGGGAGCCTGGCACTGCCTGCGGCAAACGCTCATGGCATCGCCACAGTCTGCGCCCAACCTGGCGTGAGAAGCCCGGGCGGCTCTCCTGGGCTGGCACCCGCATCCCTGGCAGAGCAGGAGGACAAGTCGATGGGGCACCAGAGTGGCTGCTCCCAGCGAGGTCCCACTCACCGGAGCTCACGCGTGGGGAGAGGGGCGACGTACGAGCGTGCCCGAAGCGAAGGCCAAATGCTCTCACATCGCTCCACCGCCCAACAACTAAAATAGGTGCCATTCACTATTTGCAGGCTGAGAGATCTCCAGCTCCGGGAGTCCCTTTGTCTCTGGGAAGGATGAGGAGCCCACGGAGGCTCCCATCTTGATCCCTCTGTGGTCTGACACAACATCCCGGGGCAGGCGAGGAGCCCCTGAACCCAGCAGGCAGCAAGCATGACATGTCAGCAGGGTTGTCGATCCTGCACTAAATCACTTGAAAATAATTACTAAATGAGCCTGTTTCCCTGCTATTTGAGATGCTGTGACAAAACATTTTAAGTGCATTGAAATGGATGCAAGGAGATGGTACCACACAGCTTGGGTTTTAATAAGCAGGAAAATTAGGCATTTTCATAACCTTAAACTGCATCTTGCATCAATGTGACGCTTCCCGTAGGGCTGTGCCGCAGGAGGAGCAGGCGTGAGCCCACGGGGGGGCCTGACCCGCACGGGCTCAGCTGAGCTCAAGGGGCAGCAGAAGCTGCAGAAGGCTGGACCTGGGGTGTGCAGGGGAAGCTGGTGGGGATTTGCCCCCTGACTTGGGGTGCAAGGGGCCAAGCAAGGGGCAGACCAAGATGCCGTGATCTCATCCTCTGTCCATGTCCCACAAAGGCTGTTGCGACCGGTATTGCAAGGATGGGGCTGAAACGGGGACGAAGTGAGAACCTGGGAGTGCCGTGCAGCAGAAAGGAGTGCTGGGACATGGGAGGCGGCAGGAGTTTGCCTTTGCAAAGGGATGTTGGAGAAGGTACATCGCTCTTCGGGAGAGATGCATAAGCACAGCAGAAGGGCTGGCTTTCAAGTGGTGTTGATGCAGAAAGAAATGGGCACGCATCTAAACTGGGCCTGGAGGCGAGAGGTGCGGGGGCAGCCACTCCGCTGCTCAGGGAAGGGGCCGTGCGATGCAGCTGGCCGTGCCAGGGCTGGTTTGGGCGGGTGGCCCCTCGCCCTGCACCGGAGGGACAATCCAGGGCTGCTGTACCTGGCAGCAAAGCCCATCCCCACGCCGCTGGCCCAAGGGGATTCGCAGGCTCCTGCTCTCAGGACACTAATGAAATAAGCAGTGCGGCTCCACGGGATGTTCCCTGGGCACCAAGTGATGCAATTCAGCCCAGGGCTAATTGTTTTGCTCGGCCTCAGAAGACCCCTCCCTATGCTTCCCAGACCCCTGGGAGTGGGCACTGGCCATCGCACAGCCCGGCATGGCCACCGTCTCCCATGGGGGACAATTCTGCAGCTCAGTGTGAGCACCCAGGCGGTGGCCCTGGCTCTGGGGACCATTTCGAGGCACGGAGCAGCCATCGCTCTGCAGCAGCTCAGCGGACGCAGCGGCTGGCCAGGCCCATGCCCGTTTGGGTGCTTCTCTGCTGCGGGGGATAAGCGCTGCCCGCGCTGCCCTCGGGTTTCTTCCCACTCACTGTAACCCCAGTTACAGTAAGCAGGGAGCATCACAGGGGCCTCTGCCCGTCCTGGGGCATCGTTCCACTCTTCCTCACTAGTTCTTTAATGGCTTTCCCTACAGAACTGGCCACAGCACCTGTCCAAAATGCCACGGAGGGCAGAACGGGCTCTCTGGATCGAGCAGAGTCAAATCGATGTACAAAGCACAGGCTGGAGACACCGGGGAGAGGTGAGCACCGGCGTTACGTGGGCTGGTCGGTGTGAGGATGAGGCCCCAAAGCAAGCCCTCCCCAGGCAGGACACCCCGCTTTCGCCGGTCCCTACCCCTGTTTCCCCAGTGGGGACCGGCGTGCACGGGACGGGGTTGACGTCAACGGGCTTTCAGCGGGGATGATGGATGGCACGGGAAAAGCTCTCCCGTTCCCGACCCGCTGGCTGGGAAATGCTGCCCGCCACCCCGAGCCGGGGAGGGCTCCGGTAAACCGGCCCCGGCAGCACCCAGCAGGGGAGCCCTTGGGGACGGGGGGAGCCCGGCCGCAGCCCCCCCGCTTTCGGTGCAGCGATGTTTTTGGAGTGTTCACGTCTCGGCTCGGAGCCTGGGGTATGTTTTAGGGATGCCAGGCGCACCTCGCCGGCAGCCGTGGGGTGCGGGGGGAGCACCGGGGTTGTCCCACCGGGGGTCGGGACCCCTCCTTCTCCGCCCCCCCC